>JAJIYU010009275.1:0-17153 GCA_030144865.1 Tinospora cordifolia | reverse complement strand
AAAAGACACATGGATGAATTTAATAGATGGATTCATGATAAGGTAAACAAGCATTTTTCAACATGCATATCCAATTATCTTAGCAAAGTAGTACTCATTATATTCTTTTTTGTATGATCAGATTAAGGAGCTTGCTGGACATGACAATGTTTCTAGTAAGCTAACTTGGCTCACACTAGGGCCTAGGGAGCAAGTATTATCATGTCAGGGATATGTAATAAAGGGTTTTCATTTTATACAAAAGATGCAGAGAAATCCAACAAAATAGTGATGTTTCAGTTGAAGCAATAACTCTTTGCATGTCTAGTGCAAAAGATCAATCACAACAATCTGGAAAGGTGACTTATTTTGGAGTCTTAAGGGATACCATAATTCTTGATTATCATACATTTCATATGCCTACTTTTAAATGTGATTGTGCTAATATTTTTAATGGTGTCAAGAAAGAATAAGGATTTACATTTTCAATCTTCATAAGGGGCAATCTTAATTTGATAAAGATCCATTTATTCTTGCATCACAAGCAAGGCAAGTTTTCTATTCTTGAGAAAATGAAACATCTAACTGGTATGTCATTTTGGGAGCTCCTCCAAGAGGTTTTCATGAGTTACAAGCATATGAGGAAAGTATAAACTTGACACATGAGCCTATCAACATGTCTACATTTGGAGATGGAAGCGTGGAACATTGTGCTAGGATTGACCTAAACGACACTATTTTGTGAATAATGTTTGATTGTGTATTACATGCTTGGATTGTGTATTAAATCCTACTTTTTAATTATGTGATAGTTATTTATTGCATCTAAATTAATTAGTTAATTCCTTTTCATTATGTATCAATAAGATATTATATCTTCTGTAGCCATTATGACAAAAAAGAAGACTATAGAAGCCGGTGAAGTAAGTATTTTGTTTTCAGTGATATTTATAATCATGCATTTTTGGTCATGTGAATATTATAAGACAAATATTTCTATATATATGATGTATTTTTTGTCAAGTCCTCTAAACAAGTTGAGAAGAGAGATAAGAAGCAATGGATAGCTGTGTTAGCTGCAATAAATCATTCTGAGAATGAAGGTGTGAGACTATCTAATGAAGATTCCAATTCACAAAAATCTTGACCTAATATAGAAAGTACATCAAAAGCAACAGAGAATGATAACACAACAACAAAGAAATAGAAGTTGAGTTCAATGAAAGAGGGCAACCAGTATTGACTAATTCTGAGAAGCTATCATATTACATTACTGTAATTGTGCGAGAGCACGTGCCTATAATAATTAAAGATTGGCATCATGTTGCTCAAGAAATGAAAGAACAACTTTGGAGGTTAATTGAGGTATGTGTATAATCGAATTATTTATTCATAAGAGATTCTAATAATATATTTGTAGAAATTCTTTAATTTATCATTTTTTCATGTATATCAGACAAGATTTGTAATTGACAAGTCTAATAAAGTTATAATATTGCAAAAGATAGGACACAGCTGGAGGCAATACGAGTCCAAAGTTTCTACAACAATTAGAAAATTAATGAAAAAAAAGATAAATACTTTGTAGACAAATATTTTAAGCCTAGCAATGTGATGTTTCCTATAGACTGGAATACTTTTGTTGAAGAAAGATTATCCGAAGAGTTTCAAGTTTGTTGTTTATTTCTTATATACTTTAAATTTGAATCATCACTTCTTTTTCATTATTAATAATATATTCATTTTATTAGGCAAAAAGCAAAAAGTTTAATGAAATGAGGACTAATAAAAAACTATTGCACACAATGAGTAGGAAGGGCTATGCTCGTTTGGAGCATGAATTGATAACTGTTTTGGCATGTACTTCATTTCATTTTTTCTCTTTGTATTTTTACATAAACATATATATTGTAAATGTTACGGTTTTTCATATTTTAGAAGGAGGCCAGTAAAAATTCGGATTCAGTTGCAAGGGTAGATGTGTGGACAAAGGGTTATTTGAGAAAGAATTGTTAACCTTTAAATAAAGCAATTCAAGAAGCAATTGTAAGTAAATCATTAAAGCAAATGATATCAAGTTATATATATTGAAATTTTATATAACAATAGAAAGTTATCAAGTTAATTTACTTGTTTTTATGGGAATGCAAAAAAAGATTAATGAAATTAGTCAATTTACCACTAATTAAGTTGTAGAGACAACTTAAAGAGGATGCCATTACTAAAGTATTGGGACCTGAGCGTCGTGGGCAAATTTGAGGACTTGGATTTAGGGCAACACCTTCAAAACTTGATGCTCAAATTCAAAGTAATGGAAAAGTAAAGGTCTAAAAAATATAATTTAAGATCAAGCAGAAAGGATAAATACTTTTGGAGAAAAATCAAAGAAGATGGATACGCTCGAGAAAAGAGTTGAAGTATTGACTGTCATGCTCTTAATGCAATCTCAACAGGTGATAACTAGGCTTAAAATTTTCTTTGGTTTATTATTTTGCAACTTAATTATTACTTAAATTTATATAGTGAAATATATTTTATGATATGGTTCAACAGCTTCGAAGCCAAAATGGAAGAGACATGAATATGATATATTTAAGAGCTCAAACACCACAAGTAAACTATATTTTGAACCCAACTTTGATTATAAACTTTTATTGGTATAATGTTTATATTATCTTTAATTTGTTTATGTATTATGTAGTCACAACAGGGTATCAAGCCCACCCATGAAAAATTGCCTTCTGAAAATGATAGATGTAAGTTATTGAATTAGCATTCCGAAAATGAAAAAGACGAAGAAGTTGTAGCAATAGGAAAGATTTCTTCTACAGATCCTAAAGCTAAATATCATTGCTTCTTACTAGGTTTTGATTGTTGGAGAGTTTGGGTCGTAAAGGTAGTGAACGAAGATGCTGATTTATATAGACTTACATCAGAAATTCAATACTTGAGTGATGTTGTTGGAAGTACAATTATTTGGTCAAAGAAGTACATAAGTATGCTTTTTTAAATTAATTATTGTGTAAAAGTTAAATATTTTGATACATTTCTTCTATGTTAAATGGCAGGTTTTATAGAGATTTTTTGTCACACCAAGGTTTTATCTAACTTTTGACTTCTTCAAAAGGTTGTTACTCATTATTTTTGTCACACCTTCTTGTTGGATAGTCGCTTCTTAGACAGTCACCTCCACAACTGCATAACTCTGTTCTTCCCGTCGGGCAACACTGCTTCTTCTTCTGTTATTTCGGTTACTACTACTATTGTTCTTCTTCTTTTTTGCATAGCTCTGTTCTTCACATCAATCATCATTGTTGCTACTGTTCTTCTTCTTTTCCCCACAGCTACTATTCTTATTCTTTAATATGAGGTATCTACTTTTCACTCACATTTTCAACTTTCATATTTTTCACATTCATGACTTATAATGTTTGTTGATTACTATTATAGCTTTTGGTTTAAAATAAACAACGTGAAATTTCCTCTTTAAGATCAAAATAGGAGGCATTTTGTACATTGTTATAGGTTACTCAGGTGATTTTGTGATTCTTTGAATTACCATATGTTATTGTTGGTTATATGGGTTATGTGTGTCATTATAGGTTATCTGTGTGCTGCAAAATAATTGCTAAATTAAATATGAATTCTTGAACACTAATTTGAGTTTATTGAGAAATGAACATAATGCTTTCTTTAGAAAAAGAGGATTTTTTTTTTTTTTGTGGTAAACTAAACAGTTGAAGTTTTTTTCCGTATGCTTTTTAAGAAAAATTAATATATAAGTCTAGGTGTCCAATTCCGTATGTAAAATTATGCATAATATCATTTTTAGTTTGGTTCTTATATGCCTTTATTAGATTTTGAGTTGTTTTAACTATTACAATTAGCCTATTAGTTAGTTAGTTAACTCAGTGATTAGTTTATAGTTCAGTTAGCTGTTGTATTATATATATATATATATATCAAGAAAAAGAAATTTTCATTTTTTTTCCTCGTTTCTTGCTCTGTTTCTCTGTTTCTTCATTTTCTGTTTCAGTTCTTCTTGCTACTGTTTTTTGTTATTATCAGCAGTCAGACAAATCATTCAATGAGTTTTTTTTTCATTTGAGTATTTTCTTTTTCAGATTACTAGTCTTTTAGTTTGATTTGAAATCATTCATTGTTTGTACTAAAATTAATTGGTACCATTTGAACATCCTACATTATATAAATATTTATTAAGGTAAAAGAGATAATGTTGACATGTCCCCTCTTGATTGTATTGTTGTTCCAATATGAAAACCACCCAATGACCATTATCTTTTTTACTAATTTGACTCTAATATACCTAGTCACACATACTAATATAAGAAAAAGGATAATAGAGCTTCTTTTCTACAAGAAGGAAAGTAGAGCGCAATACTTGAGTTAATAGGCTAGCCTCAAGGGATGTTATCTGACAGAGAAATAAAAGATATACCTCTAGGGAACCCCTTATTGAATGTATGAGATTTTTAAGCCTATTTTGTATTATAATGAGTTACGTATAACTTCCTATAAGAAAGAGGAAGTCTATTTTAGAGTTAATGAAAGAGATTCACCCCGTTGGAAACTCCTTAGGGTTGGTTTTGCTTCAAGAAGAAAATGTTATCACAGCCCAAATGGGTAGCTTTACCCTGGTCTTGTTTTTGTTTTCTAGTGAGCTATCCCCTGTTACCAAGGATCTCTCTCTCTCTCTCTCTCTCTCTCTCTCTCTCTCTCTCTCTCTCTCTCTCTCTCTCTCTCAGGTTGTTTTTTCTAAACGAGTTGGTAGCATGATGGAGAAAATTATTATTTTTGTTTTCGTTTTTTAAAGTTGCTTTCTATGGTTATTTAGACTAGGGATAAAGTTGTTTATAAATAAGATATTGTTGTTTTCTAAACTTTCTTTTTAGACCAAACTAGTCATTTGATGGACAACTGGCCACACAAACCACAATTTATTTCAAGCTTTAGAAAATACCTTGTGAATTTGCAAGTAAAGTCTTATACAATAATGTTTGTGTGACGATCCATGTTTTAATACATAAAAATTTTCGTGTCTGATATATGGATTTTCAAAATTTTAATGGAAATATTTATCTCAATTTTTCTTAATTTAAGTTATCTGTTGAAGAACAAGAGAATAGTGGGAAATAATACAAATTTTGAAGAGAAAAGACATAAAATTTTAAGGAAAATGTGATTTTTTAAGCAAATGATTTTTGGAATAATTATGGAATTTTTAGAGTAAATAATGAAATTTTTGGAAGAAAAATGTGATTTTTTGATGAATTATTTAATTTTTAAAAAAATAATTATATATATATAATAAAAATGATGTATAATTGGAAGATCTTGATGAGAAATGATGATTAAACGACTTTTAATAATTTTAGAGAAAAAAATAGAAAATTCTAATATATATATATATATATATGTGTGTGTGTGTGTGTGTGTGTGTGTGTGTGTGTGTGTGTGTGTGTGTGTATACAAAAGGGAAGAGAAAAATGGAATTAAAATGAAAAAATGAAGCATGTTGCCTAGCCGCACGGGCCTTAAAGCCCGTGCGAGTCGGACCCAGGCGTGCCTAGCACCTAGGCTTGGCACCTGGGCTGACCTAGGCGCCCCCCTTCTCCTTCCTATGAATTTCCTGTGATTTTTTTTTTGGCGAATTTAGTGATTTTTTGGGTGATTTCCAGCAAGAAACCATGGCTACTCATAGTTTTTGAACCCCTGGTTTTGGCAATCACATCCCACCTCTTGAGCAAGCCAATGAGTAGTTCCAACTGGTCATCCTGCATGGAAGCTGAAGAGCCACGTGGCACTCTATTTTACTATGCAAGCAACCCCCTCCATGCAACAACATCACACTTGAGCAAGAATTTTCTAGATTCCCAACTCCTTCTCCTCACATTTAAGAGCTTGTAACTTCTCCATTTTTCATCCGTTTCCTCTGAAATTGGGCTCATTTCAAAGCTCTTACAACCTTCTCAATAAGCCCCAAGCCCCTTTGCCCAAGTGCACAACCACCTGAGACAAAAATGACCAAGAAAAGGTGTCGTTCACCATGTTTAAAACCCAGAAAAATAGAAACTGTGTTGAATCAATCTTTGGAGAGCTAATTCCCAGGCCATTTCAAGTCCAATCTTGAGGTAAAACCACTCTTTTTCTTCCTTATTACGTGTCCTTCCATATCCAAGTGGTGAAAATCAAATAGTGAAACTTTAAATCTGTATTATAAGGCTATGAAACTGATTGTCTGATCAACTGTTTTGATAGTTTTTACATAAACCAAACTCTGGGACCAGATTGAAGACAGTGTTTGGGGTACCTAGTGGTGTCCTTTGGACTACAAAAGGGTAAAAACCTCAAACCAAAATTTTTTGTGGTTTAGATTTTATATGCTTCCAAACATGCCTTATTAGTTAGGTATTATGGGACTTAGAAATAATTCCAGAACACCCTTATGCATGTTATGTTTTTGAGTTGTGTTTGAGAGTAAATATGATTATGGTTGCTTGCTATTTTGAGCAAGACTTAATTAATCAAAATTTCAGAATCTAAACTCTTGCAAAAATAGTAATAAATAGCCTTGGATCGGTGGTCGAACTAGAGTAGATAGGCACTTCAAAACCATACGGGATTTGAATCATTGAACAATCTATTACATGGACAGAAATGTAGGGGACTAGTTTACTGACCAAATAAAGGTAATTTGAGCTAAAATTTGGTGGAGAGGTCACTGGACATGTTAATAGTATGTATACCAAGTTTCAAGGCATTTTGAATTTGGAAAGTAGGTCAACCAATTTGCTAAGTGACTGCCTGTTACAGGGAATACGAGATTTCTCAATACCTGTTAATACACTTAGAAACCTTAGTAAATGATGTTCCAAAATTATAAAATAAAATTCTAGTGAAATTTAGATGAAATCTGAAAAGTCTCAGACAAATCTGACTTATGGATTGATCAAAGAAAAATCGACAAGTTCGCTACACAAGAGAGCAAAGAGCTCAAAATTTGGCTAAGTGTTGGAATTTGGGAATTTTGACCCAAATGACTCAATTTTGACCCGATTGACCTATTTTGACCCAATTTGGGCACAAATTGACCAAAAGTGACTAGGTTGATCACATTGACCAGTGTTGACCAGGTTTGACCAAGTTTAATTGATTTACCGAACCTTGACCAAGACAATTTGAGTTGATCGTAACTAAGTAGGGGCAATGAGATTATAGATAAAGCCACAATATGGATAAAATTGAGATTGAGTTTAATTGATGCAGATTTGAGTGAGCACTATTAGACTGGACCAATTGTTAATGGCACATCGGTGCGTAGGACCCAAGGTGAGTAGTTTGATTTAGGTGTTTTTTGTGACTTGTATTCCTTGTATAAAACTTGTGTAAAATGACATGGTTTAAATAGGTTCAAGAGATTTAGATACATCTGATTGGTTTTGAGATGTGTAGATGTACACGAGTAGTGAGACCATAGGGTCGAGGGCCGAACATCGGGGTCAGGGTACTTGATGTGATTGTAATAGACACGTGGGTCGAGCGTGAGAGATTATGGCATATGATTACCGCGCCTAGCCACCGAACTTGCTTGAGTCATGGCACTCGAGGACCGAGTATAAGGTTAGGGTATTCGCAAAATACGCCTAGCTTACGACTCGCTCGAGTGGCCAGTACGCCTGACTCAAGACCTGCTCGAGCGATGACCATAAGTTGGGTTTGTTGAGTTAAACCTAGCCTGGATATGTTTTCAACTGGCATGGATTTGAAATGCTTTTATAATGGTTGTATTATTTATAATTGTTTTGTATTATGACATGCATTAAGATTTTACATTATTTCTATTGTTCGTGCATACATGCATTGTTTTGGTGTATTGGTTATGGTTAACATGCTGGACTTTCTACTCACTGAGCCACGTTGATTTTAGGCTCACTACTCTATCACTATTTTAGGTTTTTAGGTAGGTAGTAAGGAAAAGGCGTGGTGATTGCCTGATTCCCTAACAACTCTTGTCCCCTTTATTTTGGTCTTTGATTTTGAGGTTGGTCACTCCTTGTACATGTGTAAATGGTGAATTTTGTATTTTGGACAAGACAGATATGTAATGAAATGTTTTCTCTTTCATATGTTGTTTAATTTCACTTTTAAGTGTTCCAATTATTCTGATATCGCTTATTGTATGAGATTGAAAAAGGTTTTAACAGTGGTTGGACAAACTCGACATGGTAAATGAGTTTGTCTGGCCACTGTGCCAATCGGGCCGCCCTTGGCTTAGAGAAGGGATCACAATAGTTTCGGTTGTACTGCATTAGTTTTTGGCCATTTGCGAATGATAATAATTTAAAATGAAAATACTAAAGAAAACTAAGGAATGCACGTATAGAGTGAATTATTGGAGGTACCAAAACACCTTGAGAAGAGCCAAAAGTGATAATGCTACATAGAGTTAACTAATGGTAGAAAAGGTTTTTATCTATGCTCTTTGACAATGTATACAACTTCTCATATACTATTTTATATATTTGTTTTTTTCCCTCAGTAAAGATATGAGCATCACGTATGATCATTCTTTCCCTTTAATTCCAATGTTCTTTTATACATGCTTTTTTTTGCTTTATATATGCTCTTTTTTCATATTACTTTGAGTCTTTTTGCTCTTCATTAATTAATATTGCATGCTTTATGGATCAACTTAGAGCATAGGACACCATCATCATTAAAAGAGTGACTTGCATCTATCACCCTCTGGTAGAAGATTTGAAAATACATATTTTTTACCTTAATTAATTATTGTTATATTTAACTTTAACAACTTCTTTTAATCTTATAAACCTATCAATTAGTAGTTTCCTTTTAGCTCTTATTCTTATTTTAAAAAAAATTAATCTAACTAAGTTTATTTTTTATTTGATGTAGGTATAAAGATTGGAAAAATGAAGAACTTAAGTTTATATGCGTGGATTGTGTATCAAGATGAGACGTGATGATACTTCAAAAAGAATTTTTTCTTATAGAATTTTTTATTTTTGTTTATTTGGATTAATAACGATAAGTAGTGTAAATAATAATTACACTTTTTTATGGATTGTATGTTTGGCAATATAAAATTTACTATTCTTAAGTGATACTAAATGAGACATTTGAATTGATAAGTCAAATATTTAATATATATATTTTTTGGTAAATGTTTATTTTATATTATGAATTTACAGATATAGGTAAATATATGCAATATATATTATAGTAAAATATTTTTAGGATTTAAAAAAAATTGACACATATTGTAACACTCAAACCCCCGTAATCTTTAAGCATTGGGACATGACCACCGTTCTCTTCACAGTGGTCTCAACCAAATGGCGGGCCGGGCCGGTGTTACTTTATAAGTGACACACACTTGACTTTCTATTTCACTCATTTTATGATTTAATTATTTAATTATATATTTGACAGTACATTACTTAAATTTAAGAATTTAATAAGGCAATAATATTAGAAATGAATGAAATTCATAAACTCAATTAATTTAAATAAAATTGAGTACATAATTTGATCTTGATGAAAAACTACTACAGCGGAAGATTCAAAACTTGGGCAACATGCTCTTACATAGAAATTAGAAACTTTTTAAATAAAAAGAACCTAACTAATATTCATGGTCTTCATGTAAATCAATTACCTGAAAAATAGAAGGAAGGGGTGAGCACATAGCCAGTGGATCTTTCGAAACATTTAAATCATTATTTCAATTCAAACAAACCAAGCATATCAAAAACTTTTGTACATTAGGCGATTCAAACAAATTTCTTGTTTATGGTTGACATTCGGACCGAAAGAGTTTAATCTCTACGTTCCACATCGTGGGAGTAAGAATCACACATGGAAACTCAAACCCCAATATCTATGAAGTGGGATCACTTTTGGAAACCCAGTTCAAAATCATCAAAGGTGAACCGACAAGCCAGGTTGGGGGTGGAACACACACGATGATACTATGCAATCCATCATCGCGCCGGTACATGGATTGAATCATTATTTAATCTTTTCTTAGTGATAAAACACAGTATATTGGATTAAACCATCGATGCAACATATACATAACATGAATCATTAAATATTTATTCATGGCACAATTTATGTATATCATGAATCATCACTCTTGATTTCTAAACATGCATAACATGTATATTCATGATATCTCAAATAAATAAAGCATGCATATTCAAAACATATATTCAATCATTCAACTTCAAAACATCATCACACATGCAAGACTTATTCAAATTAAAATAAAGAAGTAGAAGTTAGAAGTCACTTCCACCTTAAATACGTCCCTTCTGTATGCTTCTGAAATCCGATAGAGTTCCATTATTTCAAGGCTTCCAAACACTCAACAGCTCTCAAGAACACTAGAGAATAGTTCAAGATCACACAAGAACTAATGGGATTGCCAAGAAGAAGGCTTAGAGAATAAGATGACAATTCAACTCTTGTTTCTTGGGGTGAGATGAATTGTGAGCATGGAGAGGGGGGGTTTATATAGAGTTCAAAAGGGTAGAAAATGACAATTTTGTGGTGTTATCTTGTAGGAAACTTGTTAATTCTTTAGAATTTCGTGCCCCCAAGCATAGGAGAATAGAAAGTAAATTTTTGGAAATTTTTTTGGGAATTTAGAAACCAATTTTTGAATTTTTTGGATATTTTTTGTGATTTTATTTTGTATTTAATCGGAGCCTCAGATCTAGACCGTCGGATCGTCCTCGAGATTCTGTTCAAGATCAAGATCGGGCGGGTAGAACTTCCGCCGTTAGATTTCTTCGATCGCAGCACTGGATTCGCGATTGAGATAAGACGAATGAAATCTGGAACGTCATATTTCCTCGATTGCAGTACTTGGTTCGCAATTGAGATCAGGCAGGTTGATTGTGAGCCGTCGGATTTCCTCGATTGCAGTACTCGTTTTCACAATCTAGATTAGGTGGGTGAAATCTGGCCCGTTGGATTTTCCTCGATCACAGTACTAGTTTCACGATCGAAATTAGGCGGATGATATCTGAATCGTTGGACCGAGCAAATTGATCATGGACTGTCGGATTTCGGTGATCCGGTGCACCTGGGCATTTGATAAGGTCTTGATTGTGGCCGTTGGATCCTGGATCGGATGGATTATACTTTTTTGGCTGTTGGATCGTGTTTCTAATACCAAAATCACTATTCAAAGTTGCTATTATCCGAAAATTGTTAATTAGACACTTCTTAATTGATAAAAACTTAGTTTTATTGCATATTCCCTTTTATTTTGATGATCTGCTAATATTTTTTCCTTTCTAATTATTTAATATTGTATTAATTATATATATTTCTATTTCTTTAATATTTTTAATGCTAATAATTAAATAATCTACATTTTTCATTTCCATGTATTTTTATTTATTTTATATTTCATTTTTAGATAAAATTTATGTAATTATAAATTAATATTTACATAATGTTTGATTTATTTTTAATAATTACATGTACACTACAATTTTTTAATATATTAATTTTTTTTCTATGTACATATTCATATAATATGTAGTATTCACATTTATTGTGCTAACACATACCTTATTCATACCCATATTAACCTATATGTTTATATATACTTTAGTTTTATTTATTTCTTAAGCAACTCCTTAAATTTCATAATTAATTCCACTAAATTATAATTTCCATTTAATTATCCTAATTTTTATTATATTTCCAATATTTTTTTATTTTTTATGTGCCAACCCACAATTTGTACCCAAAATTTCTTAAAATCTTTGAAATTAATTTACTTAACTTATTTTATTTATTTTAAACTATTTGACAAAATTTTGGGGTATTACACATATGACAACGTTTGATTTTCATTGTAAGATATATGATATAACAACGTGCAAATGATTGTTGTTGAAATACTAGAGCTTTCATAACGGGCCCATGCATGTTGTCGTAATGGACATACAAAAATGCTCATTGGACTGTTGTTGAAAGGTTGGAGTTTTCACGAATGGTTTAATTGTTAACAACATGCGATCATTTTTGTAAGGCCCCTTCAACAACAATCACGTGACCCTTGTTAAAAGGTTAGGGTTTCCATAATGTGTGCCTCTTGTTATAACAACAACAGGTATGATGACCGTTGTCGAATATATGTTAAAAGATTGAAGCATTTAATAATGTGCGAACGTTGTTATAACCTCAATTTTTAGATCGATACACAACGCATTAGAACAACAAGCTCGTGACCGTTGTTAAAGGTTAGGATTTTTACAATGTGCACCTATTGTTATAACATGTCTACAATAATAGGTATGATGACTGTTGTCGAATATGTGTTAAAAGATTGAAACATTTAACAACGTACGAACACTATTGTAACCTCAGTTTTTTGACTGATACTAAATACATTACAACAACAGGCTCGTAACCATTGTTAAAAATAGTCGACCATTTAACAACACCATGATCAATAACATCACCATGAACATTGTCGTATGGGTATAACAACGAACATTTCATGCTGTTGTAGGTGTAATTTCTTGTAGTGAACCTTGCTGCTTCTTAGCTCGTTGAACTTATGTATTGATTTTCAGTATCTAATCCAACCTCTGTCTGTCTGTATTGATTTACCAGAGACCAACTGCGCCCAAAAAGAAGGAAGAAACAAGAGTGAAGAAAAACAAAGGAAGAAGAGCAACGACAAAGAAGTAGTCTCACCTCCCTCTATATAAGTGTATATTTTTCTAACAACGATCTCAACCTTGTCAAACCTATGCATTGATGTTCAGTATCACCTTCAACCTCCATTTGTATCATTTTCTTAGAGACAGGCTACGCCAAAAAGAAGGAAGAAAAAAGAGTGAAGAAGAATGGAGAAAGAAGAATAACGACAAAGAAGAACCGATAAGGAAGCATGATGTGCGCTGATAAGGAAGACAAGAGATATTGGTGTGATCATGGGAAGAAATCATGACTTTTTGTGACACCCTAGTTCCTGGAATCCGTCTCTGTCTTTGCTGCGACGATCCATCCCTGGGACCGCACGCGGAGACGACGCACGCCCGTTCGTTCATTTGGTGGGAGACGCCGTGTCATTTGTCCATTCGCCGAGAGCTGAAGACCACGTGGTTCATTTCTCATTCTCATTCAATCTCATGTTTCAAACCTTTTATTTAACTGGTTATAAAGTCAAAACTAGAATGTACAATGACATCAAAATACTCGTTTTTTTCAGTAGATGTGAAATTCATTAAAAGTGCATGCAGCGAAATTCAATTCGTTCACAAATCCATAGTGAATTCATATTTGACAAAGTGAAATACTTTGCAACAGAATAACATTTCGAATTCTTTTTCAAAGCATAGTAGAATGTAGATAAAACATGGCCCAATGGGCCTAAGTTCCAAAATATTTAGTTTACATGTGAAATAGTTCAAAGATAAAAGATGACACATGTCCAGTTCAAGTTAAACACTAAAATATTATTTACAACAAAATGATACAACGATAAACTCAAAAAAAACTGAAAACTGTAACAACTTCCCAGCAAGGTCACTACCCAAAATAAGAGCCCGTATGCTGGCCTACTCCTGCGGTGCCAATGATCACTTGTAATAGAAAATGTGGGGTGAGCTCGAGAGCCTAGTGGATCATCCCTATACATCGCTAGCATTATACAAACCAGAATACAAAACATGCAATTGTTTTCATCACATTGGGCATTTCACACAATTTCTTGTTTTGTTATCATCTAAGACCGAAAGAGTCCATAACCCTCGGTATCCCCTATGTGGTCCGGGAGCGAATCCGGTGGTAATGCCCGAGGGTCGGTTACCTTCGGGAACACGATCCAAGGATGAAAGTCTGCAGTGACTCTCCGTCTGAAGACACAATCAACTGTCATAGTCAGCTCAGGTAGGGACACCCACGATGACACCCTAAGGCCGATCACCGTGCCAGTACGTAGATTTATTAATCTTAATTTAATGTTCTTTGGTCATACATGTCATTTCAAGTCATTGTGATCATCAATGTAACATTTAAAGTAAAACAAAATAGATGCGTTCAGCCATTCATGGAGATCAACTCACAAAAATCTCTATCTAGCATGTTATGACTCAAACAACCATATATCAAGGACATACACCAAGTCAAACCCAAACAAGGTCAATCAAGCAAGTCCTAGCATGCTTCTAAACATATCTTAAGCTAACCAAACATCATGTTATGCATTCAAAATTTGGATAAAGCTAGGGAGTAAGAAAATCACACCCACATTAGTACTCCTCAATCTTGCGCCTTGTTCCTCGCCGTGCGCGCCTTAGATTATCAATCTATGGGGTTTTTAAACAATGAAAATATGTAATCATACATGGCATAACCAAAACCCTAAGGTTTGTGTTCTTGGTACATGTGTTTCAAATGCACCCAAGATCAGAACAAGACAAGGGAACACCAGTGCATGTCGCATTGCCGCGATCGCTGGGGTCTGCGACATGAGCTTAGCCCCTCAATGCTTGGTCATTAAGTTTAAAACATGCATTAACTCAAGGAAAAATGGACTACATTTGAGGAAAAGTGTTTTTAAAAGCTAAGAAAACAAGATCTCAGGAGGGTTTCATGATTTACCTTTGCACAAGACCTTTTCCAAGCGTGCCTCAACCGAATCCACCCTTGTTGATGTTGCTCTTAGTGGATCTGAGCTTGAAAATGGTAGATAATGGTTTGAAGGAGCTCAAACCACCCTTAGAACTCAATAGAACACTTAAGAAATGGGATTTGCGGCGGAAAAATCAGTGATTTGCGGCGGAAAAATCCAGATCTAGGGTTTTCTGCGCACGTTAGTTTATATAGAAATCGACAAATTACCGCGATCAATGTGGCATGACAGTGGTTACTGTGCAACTACTGCTGTCACTGTGCAACTACCACGGTGGACAGACTGGTGCACGCTGTTCCTTTCTGAGTTTTTCACATCATTACCGCAGTGGCTCAGACACAGACCGCGGTCACTAAAATGGACTTCCTTGTTTCATTTCTGGGTTTCTCCCACAATTACCACAGTCACTATAGGACCGACCGCGGTCACCAGAACGATATATTTTCCTTCATTTTCTGGGTTTCTCCTGCAATGACCGCGGTCACCGAAATAAAATTTTTGGTGTTTAGTGTATTTCTTCGCCATTTCTCGTGCTTTTCAGATTGGTATCACTCTTACACTTATTTAGACTTATAATAAATGGTTTTCGGGTATTTTGGCCATTTTGATTCTTTTATTAAGTTTGTTATTCCACTTTATCCGTTCACTAGTGACGTGGAAGTCTTATAGACTTTCAGGATATTACACTTTTGGTGCCAAGTTTTTTTTTGTTCGTTTCACTTATTTAATAACAAGTTAAAAAGCTATATATCTTTATTTTTTATAATAAATTTTTAAAATGCTATTATTATTTTAAAAAAATATTATAAAAATATGAAAATTGTGAATGGTACCTTTAAATTCCTTTAATAGCATTTTGTATATATTGCAAAGAGGTTATTATTTAATGCTATAAAAAGTTATTTTTCGTTTAGTGTTATAACTATGAGAGATTCTTATTATACTGTGACATTGAGATATAGCTCCAAATTTGCAAGCTCTTAGAGCTAGGTACGTGGTAGTATATGTGCTCCAAGTAGGGCTCATTGCAACAAATATGAAAATAGCTCTGGATTAGATTAGTTGTGGCGAGATAATATGATATGATAGCTCTGGACGAGGTTTGTTGTAGCAGATACATGATGATGAGATATGGTATGGCATAGAGTTGGCATAATGCATGTTTTGATGTATGAGATCATGTTATTTTCCAATTTTATGAAAAATGTCATTGATATGATGTTAAAAGAATGGTTTGAAATGTTCATGACATGACTTATAAATGCTTATACTATTTTACTACATGTACTCTTTTAGACTCGTTATGTTATACATTGATTACTATTCATTGAGCATGTAGTTCGCTCACACTCTCTATTTGCCCAAGTTCATCAAAACACGACAAATAAAAGGAGATCACGTTAAAGACAAGCATCATACGTAGTAATGAATATTAGTTTGGTCTTTTTGTTATTTTGACGAAACTAGTTTTAAAAGTAATGTACGTAATGTCACACTTGTAAATAATCAAACTGTAAACTCATGGGCCATATGACTTGATCTCAAATTTTGTATGAATATATGAATGGAAAATTTTTGGACATTCATGCATTTTTGCAGTAAGTTAGATTTTAGCAAGCTTAACTACAACCTATTTGACTAGGTTGTTTAGGATAATTGTGCAAGTTATGGTGTTGTTCGAACCTCTAGTAAGACGAGGCAGGAGGGTCCCAACTGTACAATTATTATTATTTTATAGTTTATGTTTCGATTATTGTGATAATGGAATCAATTACTGCAATAATTAGTGTTTTTTTTTTCATTTTGCATTGTTTTCTCCAATTACCACAGTAATCTATATTTTTTCTTAATGTTTATAATATTTTTACCAATTCTTTGACCATAGTAAACTCTTTCTGACTAAAATTGACTTTTACTAAAATTTTAGGTTATTCAAAGCTGACATTTTTAACCAAAAAATTTTAAGGTCTTACAAGACTTGGCCAAATCGACAGTTAGCTTTACTAGATAAAGTATGAGTCCTACTTAAATAAGTAAAAGAGTGAATTTTCTCAAATGATTTTCTCTTTGCTCAAATTGTATCCCAGTTCAATGAATGTAAAATTCTTAGGATTTGATTTATTATTGGATGTCCTAAATATGAGAGATCATGTGAGACTAGATGAAAGATGTGCCTTTTTGTGTAGTTGTGTCGGGACCCCTTCCCTAGGCCGAAGGGTGACCCGACCGGCACGGCGGCTTAACGATCTGACTCATTGAGTCGAGTCCTCCCAGCCACCGTTAAGCCTTTCCAACCTCGACATCCATGCCACATCAGAGTAATCTAAACATCCATTTAATTAAAGTGCGAAAGTAGACGATACATTACATGTTATCATGTTCCAAAAGTACAGTTTGACCATTAAACAGTTTCAGACATACAAAATATGACCGACCTCAGATAGAAACAAAAAGAAAACAGAGGACT
>JAJIYU010009274.1:0-17175 GCA_030144865.1 Tinospora cordifolia | reverse complement strand
ATCTAGTCCCCAGACTCACACTTTTAGTACCCCCAGAGTGGTTTTGATACCAACATGATAGTAGTAGAGCCCGCCATACCGATACTGTCCCCATTTTAACCACCTTATCACAGTGATATGGGGTTTTTCAAAAGGCCTTGATATAATAAACATACCTCCCCGTACTTATTAGCCCATGACCTTTTCAGTACACAGGCGATGTGAGATATTACATTCCACCCAACTCAAGGCAGTCCGATCCCCGGACTCACATCTCTAGTACCCCCAGAGTGGCTCTGATACCAACAAGGCAGTAACGGGGCCTGCGTAATGATACCGTCCCAACTTTAACCACCTCATCACAAAGGTATGGAGTTTTCTAAAAGGCCTCGGTACAATGAACACACATCTCTGCACTTATCAACCGAAGACCTCTTCAATACACAGGCGATGTGAGATATTACAGAACTTGTGGAACCCTATCAAACTCATTGCTCACCAAGGTTACATGTTGAAGCCATTGCATTATCCCTAGCATTCGTTAATGTGATTATCTTGAATTCCACTTCTAAGATGCTTAGTCCATTGAGTTTGAATTTCTTGACCGTCCCCTTGGATCACAAACCTATTCACTATTGTGTTGTGAAGGGTGGACAAGTTATATATATGGGAATTGACCTTTTAAGCTCGTTTCCCCATTATCTTCCCAAAACCTGATTTTATCCCCTCTTCCTAATTTCAATCTAATATTTCTCTTGAAGTTAGGATAAATGGATTGCATAAATCTCCTCGAAGTCTTGTATCAGACATTTGAAATTAGGCTAGCATTGATATCGTTCTCCTGTATCCCATGCCTACTTATTATTATCTTTGCCCACAATCTTTCCTTCTCATTGTAAAATCTCTGAAGCCATTTTGCATACAATGCTTTATTTCAAATGATCAAATCCGAAATTGTAAGTCCTCCCTTTTCCTTTGGTTTCTTAACCTCTCCTATTGAACCAAGTGCAACCCTCTGATATGGTTTTTTGCTTTCAAAAGAAATCCCTTTTTTTCAAGAATCCTTGCTACTTTCTTTGGCATTTTGAATATAGACAATATGTATGCAATGCCTCCAGAACCGAATTAATAGAGTAAGCCTACCCCCTTTTGATAAAAAAGGCACTTCTCCATCCAGCTGATCTCCTACTAAAAGTTTGTATTACCGAGTTCCAAAAGGATGAAAATCTCAAATTCCTTCCTAGAGGCATACCCAAATATGTGGTTGGCCACCCTCCCGCTGAGATGTCTAGCTTGTCAACTTCCGGGAGAACTTCTTTAGAGACGTTGATGTCATGCAAGTATGACTTTGCAATGTTCATCTTTAAGCATGAGATGGAACAAAAGCTCCTTAGCAGCAACATCATATTGTTGAGGTTGTGATCATCCTTCTGAATGTAGAAAATGCAATCATCCACAAAACGAGTATGTGTTACATGCACCTTATCTTTGCCCACCCCAAAGCTTCTTATTAAACCACGCTCTTTAGCCTTGATGATCATCCTATCAAGCACATCCACCGCCACTATATAGAGGTAGCGTGACAACAAGTTTCCTTGTCTTAGGCCTCTTATTACATTTATCTTTCCTCGAGGTCTGCCATTAATCATAATCAAGTAATTAATGTTCGATGCAACCTCTAATTCATTCCTTCTATTCTTTCTAAGCCCTTTCTTCTCATGACCAAGTCTAGGAAGCTTCCCCTAACCCTGTCGTATATTTTTTCAAAGTCAATCTTTATGATAAAACCCTTATTTATTTTCATCTTCCAATCATCCACTGCTTTATTTGCAATGAGCATTACATCAATAATTTGCCTTTCCTTCACAAAAGTCATCTGCATTTCTAAAATGGTATTTACCAAAACTTCTTGTATTTTATGGGCAAGCGTTTTCGCAATAATCTTGTAAAGACTTGGTGTGAGACTAATCGGTCTAAAATCTTAGACTCTTGCTAATTCTATCTTCTTTGGAATGAGGCAAACATAAGTCTCATTTGTAACTCTATTGATGATCTCATTCCCATCGAACTCATTTAGAACTGCTCGCAGCTTGTCTTTTATCATGTCCCATAATTTTTTAAAGAATTTCATTATAAAACCATTTGGCCCTAGAGCTCTGTCTCCATCACAACTCCACACTGCTTTCATTTCTTCCATCTCAAGAGGCATGGTGATCCATTCTCTCTATTAATTTGAAATTGGCCTCCACTCCATGCCCTCAATCTCCCAAATTGTTCCTCCTTCCATGAATATGTTCTAGAAACAAGAGGTGATGATTTTGCAAATTTCATTTTCTCCTTCAATTATTCTACCTTGTTCAATCTCCAGGCTTGTTATTGCGTTCCTCACTCTTATAGCATTTAGCACTTTATAAAAGTATTTTGTATTATTATCTAATTCCTTCCCCCACTTCGCTTTGGCTTTCTTTTTGATTATCCTTGCCAACTTCACATCTAACTTGTTGATCTCACTCAAAGCTTAGTTTCTTTATAGCATATAGGTCTCGAGATTTCTCCTCTTACTACTGTCATATCCAATTCTTCAAGCTTCCGAATCAAATCTTTTCTGTATAATTTTTCCAATTTCGCAGCTTGTCAAATTTTTTCTTTGAAATCTTTCAATTTTCTCATAAATAAGTATCCATTCGAATTTCAAAAATTTGTTTCATATAAGGGTTCTTGCCACCAATCCTTTAATTTCTTTCTAAAACCTTTGTGAGAAAGCCCAACATTCTCAAAACATTGCCCTTTTATGTGCTTCCTTCCTTTCTACATTTTTAAGATGATGCGACCTTATCGATGGTTGTTGACGTCATGCTCGTTGAGCGTCGTCCCTAATAGGACTTTTGTTTGCCACCATTTCCATCTTCTCCCACTCCTATTTTTCTAGCCGCTGCCCTCACCGTGCCTAGCACAGATTTTCCATGACTGCTTTTGCTGAATTATTGCACCCAAAGAGTCATGATGTTCTAAACTTTCCTCCGGTATCCATTTTTGCTCTAGATCTCACACCCTCAAATCTAGAACCTCTCTGTCAACCTCCAACTCAAAAAAAAAAAAGCAAGTAAGAAGTCGAATTTTGTTGCCCATCACCTTCATTACTACCATTTTTAGCAATCTTTTGTTGATTGTTGCAGTGCCCATATTCAATAATCCTCCACAGTTATTCGCTATCTTGTCTATCGTCTCCATTCCCCATGCATTTGGAGTAATGCATTCAATAACCATCCAACAGTTTCTACATGCCATTTTCATGTCCTTCCCTTCCTCTCAATCTAGTGAGCATTACTTCATTGATCATCTTCGTAAATTTTCCTTTGATGATGCAAGATGCCTCATCCTCTATTTGGCAAATCAACAAGGCTCTTGCCACATCCAAAACCTATAGTCTCACCCCTTGTTGTAAGCTATCGTCCAATTCCTTCTCCACTTCATCCCATGATATCTAGTATGATTTTCTGGTTACTACTATTTCCTTGGTTTCTTCTTCCCCTCTTGAATCTCCTCTTGGAATTTTCATTAAGTAATTACTTTCATTACTCAACCTCGCACTGTCACTGACTTCACTAAAGAGAACATCCTTGATGTTGTCCCTCATCTCATACGGTCATAGCAACTGCTTGGGACCCCTACTTCTGGCATGAACAATGCTTCTACTGCTCCTCTATGTATCTTCATCACTCTCATGAAAGATTCCCTTCTATTGAAAAAAGTTTCCAATATCAAGGTTTCTTCGTTACCTCGGTGCTTAACCTTAAACATTCCATCCTTCAGTATTGCTATTGTGTTGTCTATCATGCTCATGACCCATTTTGCAACCACCGTTGTCTATGAGTTTATCCTTGTTATTTCTTCAATGAAAACTTCAGTGAGTTCTTTTGTTTGAGTTCACGGTGAAATAAATCTTTTGTTGAAAGTCCTCGACATCTTACACCTAAAATGCACTTTTAGTTCTGTTGAAACCAATTTTCACTGATGTCTTCTTTCATCCCTTCCTTCTACTCTTCCAATGGTCAGCCTTCTTTCCTTTTGTTCGTTTCTTCTTTCCTGTCTCATGACTTCGGTCCACCTTCTTCTTGTACTTTGGTCGAATAGTCCATCTATTTGAAATTCCTTGGCTTGTAGAATTTTTGAGTTGTCGCGTTTATGGACATGAGTCGATTTTCTCTTTTGTTTCTTGTAATAATTGAAAAAAATAAAAATAAATAAATAAATTTAAAAAATTACGTATTCTAATATAACTGGGAGACTACGTGATACGTATTATGATACAACTGGGAATTAGGTATTCTAATACAAATGGGAGACTACGTAAAATTTCCTATATAAACCCTAGTTTCTTTTATTTTAAAAGCATTATAAATTTTTTTACAACCCTAAAGCCGCCAAAAAAGAACAAGGGAACATCTAGAAACCATTAACTAAATTCTCAAAACGTATTCAAAGAGCGAATTGGAAATCAAAGATATAAGTTTATTCTTCTTTTCTTTACAATCTTTAAGAATAGGTTGTAAAAATACTTAATTTGAATTAATAGGCATATATTAAATTATAGATTGAAAATACATGTAAATAATTTAGTAGAAATAAATTTATACATGTAAATAATATATAGTTTCCCCACCTAGTTTGTGTGAATATGGTATCAGAGCCATGTTTTCTGCATCTTTTCATGAAGATTGTTGTCCATGTTCGTTGTGTTTTTGGACTTTTTTGTATTGTTCCTATGTGTTTTTAGCTTCTGATTTATCTCTCTGTGAAATCTTTTGTTTGTGGAACGACCATTTGTATCGTGTTCCTACATCTCCTCTTTCTTCATCAGAAACTACTTCAACTTTCACGTCATCACCTAGTCAATCCCCCAGTAGTCCTCTTTCTCTAGAATAAGGTTTCAATCTTTTTCTGTCTGAAGAATATTGATCCTTTACCTTTGCCCCCTCTTGCTTCTTAGTCGACGGACAGGCGTTTATAGCACTCTTGGCAACTCTGGTGACCCTGACCTTATTTCTTCACCATGACTGATTCAAACCTTTATGGACTAGAGACTTCTTGTGGTACTTGCAAGATTGATAGTCTGTTTGAGGTAGAATATCTTCCTGATTCTCATGGCATAGTCCCCTTAACTGAACTTGTAACCATTCGTCCTCAACATGTGTATCATATCTCGTCTGTTACCTTTTCTAAGAAAATCTCCAGTCTGTTTAAGAAACATACTCCCAAGAGCCCAATCAAAGAATATGTTCAAATATCTGATTTTAATGAACATCAGGTTTCAGCAGATTAGGTTGAACATTTCTTTGCTTTAACTCTTCCTTCTCCTTTGTTACTTTCATGGCGAAAAGATGGATACAACCATCTTCACTATAGTGCTGTGAAGATCTCCATTACTTTTCATGGCAGAAAGGCCACTGAAGCAATTTCAAGAATTGCACTACTTGACTCCCGCATGACTAGATATGTAGATGTTGTTATTGGAACTGTCCAGACTACACTCAACTCTGGTACAATTTTCATCACTTTTTATCCTAATTTCAATGTATCTTTGCGTGATCCTCATGCGCTCACAACTTTAAGTCTTCAAGTTCAACTTGCTGGTACCCCTTTGGTGCAAACAGCCTTGGAGGCTACAGTTCACTATCAGGTTGCTTATCGGGTTCAAAATCATGCAATTGATATTCCTTACAAAGACTCTAATCTTCAAAGCCTGATGCTTGACATCAACTCTCAGGAAGCAATTACCCATACCTTTATTCCAAGAGCCCCTCTAGAAAAACTTCAAAGGCTTTTTCCTGAAAAATGGATTACAAATTATGAGGCCCGATTTCAGACAACTGAGGTTCAACAAACTTCTTTTGCTATTCACCAACGACGCTCTAATGGACTGGTTGAAACTATTTTTCCTGAATATCCTACCACTCATTCAAGAGCTACCATTGCAGATGTGAATATGGTTGATATTTCAGAAACATCTTCTTCTCATATTTGGTGGGATTCTTCTTGTACGTGTCGAAGCTGTCTAAATTATGATTTTGACCTACAGTACGATGTTCCTGAAAAAACCAAAAAGACTGTTTTCCCAAGGAAATCTTCAAGAACGTTATGAAGCAGGAGATCCTCAGGTTGGTCTCATAGACTCTCCTTCAGGAAGGTTCCAATATTTTGTCCTTCTCTTCGAAGAAGCTTCTCCAGAATGCAATGTTCTTTCTGGATTTGTCGCATCTCAGGTCCTTCCTAATGACAGAACAGAAGACCCTTTTACTAGTCTTCCCATGCCATACCAAATGAAACAAACCAAAATTGTGATGCCATCTGGACTAGAACTGAAACCATTAACATATACTGAGGCAGTTCTCAGTTGGCAATCCAATAATGCTTTGTTTCAAAATGATCTCCTCAGATCCATTGCACAAAAACAAGATGCTATCGCACAAAAGCAAGATACCTTCATCCAATGAGAAGATTCTGAAGAGCAACTCATCATTGCTATTCATGATCGATTGGATCAAATCCATCAAGAGCTAATGGACCTGGCCACCTCTGTTGAGAGTTATGCTGAGACATCTGCTCTTTTTCTTCCCCTAGAATATCAACCACATTCACATCTGCAATGGTGGCTCTTGAATGAGTGGTAGGATATTCAGGAAAAATGGTTTCAACCAGTCCATCAGAGCATCGCTGGTGAATAGCAAAAGAAGTTTGTTGAACCTCAGTTGTCTGAAATCGGGCCTCATAATTTGTAATCCATTTTTTAGAAAAAAGCCTTTGAAGTTTCTCTAGAGGCAAGGCTCTTGGAATAAAGGTATGGGTAACTGCTCCCTGAGAGTTGATGTCAAACATCAGGCTTTGAAGATTAGAGTCTTTGTAAGGAATATCAATTGCATGATTTTGAACCCGATAAGCAACCTGATAGTGAACTGTAGCCGCCAAGGCTGTTTGCACCAAAGGGGTACCAGCAAGTTGAACTTGAAGACTTAAAGTTGTGAGCGCATGAGGATCACGCAAAGATACATTGAAATTAGGATAAAAAGTGATGAAAATTGTACCAGAGTTGAGTGTAGTCTGGACAGTTCCAATAACAACATCTACATATCTAGTCATGCGGGAGTCAAGTAGTGCAATTCTTGAAATTGCTTCAGTGGCCTTTCTGCCATGAAAAGTAATGGAGATCTTCACAGCACTATAGTGAAGATGGTTGTATCCATCTTTTCGCCATGAAAGTAACAAAGGAGAAGGAAGAGTTAAAGCAAAGAAATGTTCAACCTAATCTGCTGAAACCTGATGTTCATTAAAATCAGATATTTGAACATATTCTTTGATTGGGCTCTTGGGAGTATGTTTCTTAAACAGACTGGAGATTTTCTTAGAAAAGGTAACAGACGAGATATGATACACATGTTGAGGACGAATGGTTACAAGTTCAGTTAAGGGGACTATGCCATGAGAATCAGGAAGATATTCTACCTCAAACAGACCATCAATCTTGCAAGTACCACAAGAAGTCTCTAGTCCATAAAGGTTTGAATCAGTCATGGTGAAGAAATAAGGTCAGGGTCACCAGAGTTGCCAAGAGTGCTATAAACGCTTGTCCGTCGACTAAGAAGCAAGAGGGGGCAAAGGTGAAGGATCAGTATTCTTCAGACAGAAAAAGATTGAAACCTTATTCTAGAGAAAGAGGACTACTGGGGGATTGACTAGGTGATGGCGTGAAAGTTGAAGTAGTTTCTGATGAAGAAAGAGGAGATGTAGGAACACGATACAAATGGTCGTTCCACAAACAAAGGATTTCACAGAGAGATAAATCAGAAGCTAAAAACACAGAGGAACAATACAAGAAAGTCCAAAAACACAACGAACATGGACAACAATCTTCATGAAAAGATGCAGAAAACATGACTCTGATACCATATTCACACAAACTAGGTGGGGAAACTATTAGGAAGTTTCTTCAGAGTCAGAGGTGTCACAGGCTAGGATAGCACAAGCAAATCTACAACGACATATAATGACGAGAAAGAGAATAATAAGAATGATAGCCCATATAGGAAGATAATGCAAAAAACTATATTTAGAATCGAATGTATATAATATATAAGATGTATATATATTAATAATGGTTTATAACGGATTGATGTTATAATATATATATATATCCACACACACGTGTAAATTACTTATGTTATTCACATATAAGTATACATTACTTGTTTATATATGTATACATTTATACAAGTATATTATTCAGGGATATGTGTGTGTATACACGAATTTTATATATATTAAAAATAAATAAATAATAACTATAATCTTGGGTATCATATATAATATTTTATTTAAGGCGTTATTGATTATAGATATATACATGTAATTAGATAAATAGTTATATAAATTAGAGGTATATTAGTAGAAGTATGAGTTGACGATGACAATTCTAAAAATATTTTAGGTTGAGAACTCAAGACGATTGCCACAACAGTACAAGAACTTAAGGGAATCAACTATTGAGGTGGAGATAATTACCTAACTCCTTAATCTTATTTGAGTTTTAAATATTAAACATAATATGTGTTTACTTTATTTTCAATGCCTAGAAGTATGCTAGGAAATGTTTGACATTGATTGGATACTATGAGTTTTTTTTTGTTGACATGAATAATGTATAACATGATGTATATATCCATGCTCGTTGTTTACTCACTTTCATGACATGAAATTATATGCATGCTGGAAATTACATGTCCATTCATTACATTCTATTGTGAGATGACAAGCATGATGACAATGAATTATTATGTAAAACTAAAGTAAGTTAACTTAATATTCGAACCACGTAATGATGTAGTGGTCCCCAGAGGATCATTGTGGGTTCTCACGATTGGAACAATGGTTAGTTTGTAGTTCCCGATGACAGAACGATGGGTGATCCCTAGTTCTTGGTGATGGAGCGTGGGTGAGTCCCTTGTTCCCGGGTTAGGTGATGGGTGTGTCCCTACATCCCATTGGAATGTGCATTTTCCTAGTCTCCTTTGATCTGATAATGATGAGAGAACACCGGGAGTTAATCTTTCGGTCTAATTAACAACTGTTAAACAATTGAATGTTTGAAACGCTTAACGTATGTTAAGTGTTTGCACGTTTGATATTTTGACTTGAATAATACTATGGATATACTATGTATTATTCACTGAGCTCTTTAGCTCACCCCACCTTTCCATTTCAGGTGACATTCGAGGCGGCACTCGCTAACCAACATCTTCAGGGCATTTTACTAGCTAGTTTGTAACGTCACTAAAAGGGTTGTTTTATGACATATTTATTTGATTAGTTATTATAGATTGGACATGTAGTTCACCAGACTGATTTAAGTTGCTAATTTCCTTTATGATTTAAATTTCGGCCACTTAGGCCATGTTTAAATATATTTCAGTTGAAAACTTTGTTCCGCGCTTTATTAAACTTTAAATGTTGAAGTTAATGATTTAATTATTTGACTATTTCTATATCTTTCCATGTGTTACCCCTTGATGCGTTCAAAGGGTTGATTAATCATTTATGCGAGTTCAGGTGTTTCCAAGATGCGTTTGATATAATTTGAAACATGAGAAAAGTACGTCTCGGTTCTAGGTGGATGACACGTGTATACATATTTAATGTAAAATGGGCACGCCTCTCAATTCATGACCCTGATATGATAGAAATGAATGACCGAGAACTGGAATGTTACAGTTTCCAACATACCGCTTAGTTGTGTCCCATTGATTTACTCGATTGTTTGAGCATCTCTTTTCGATGCCCTGAAAACCAATTCCACTCCAAATCCCACCACCATTAATTCTTTCCCCAGCGCTCCAATAGGTCATTCCTCTTCATACTTGAACTTACACACTCTCTATTCCATCTCCATAGAAAAAAGAGATCATTACTAGACCTTTTATAATAAAGTTCTCAAAAATCGTAAAAAAATCTTACGATTTACAATTCGATTTAAATCTTATGGTCAATGATTTTATGATTTGATTACGAATTGACAACTTTGCATTTCCTATTTGAGATTTGTATGCAAGAAAAGTAGTAAGGTAAGTGAAGATATGAACTTCCATGGGCACCTAAACGTAGAACTTTTCATCCTTGCCAAGATTCTTAGTGCTCTTGTGGGTGGATGTGCTTCATTGAAATATCTCCAAAACCATTTGCCACGTAGGACCTCATCCCTCAACCATATCTCGCCAACAACAAGACTCCCTGTACCCTACTGGTTCTGCACTTATTTCCAACTTACTAAATTTGTATACCCTTCCTTCCTACTCTAAAAAAAGGTCTTGAACTTCCTCTTGATTTGATGGCCCATCCTCCCATAAAATTCTAAAGGCAAATAAATAATAAGATGGCAAAACCAATGACACAAAGCAGATTAGGGCCAATCCTCCACATTTAGAAAGAAAGGCACTCTTCCACCCATGAAGCCTTTGATTTATTTTGGATTTCAGTTCCTAGATTTCTATTGACAAAGGATTTCCACCTAACAGAAGACTAACTTCGACAAGCATGACGCCACCAAGCATCCAACCTCATTTACCAAGCTAAGTATCATCCTTGCCTCGATGTTTATCTCCACATGAACACATTTGGTCACATTAATCTTCAAACTAGACATAAAGCTGAAGCAGCTGAGTAATTATTGTATGACATTTAAAATGTTTTTCTCCTGTCCTCTAAGAGAGAAAATGACATCAGTAATTTGTAAGCATAAGATCTCCACCTTCTCTTCACATAAACAGCTGTGTTCGTCATTCCAAATCAATATCTTGGTTGATCAACTATCTCTTGATGTTGGACCTCTTAAAACATCAATTTCAACTATGGGGAACTCCTCTCCTAACTCTTGATAGCTTAACCGGGACCTCCATAGTTCATACAAAATTGATCACAAACACACAAACATCATCAATAGCAAACTAGATTTCCTTTACATGATTTTTCCTACTCTCCAACAGATAAAGAAACCAAATTGGTAGAATTATTTTTCTCTGAAGGTTCTTCAATAGCCTACAACTAATGCAAGAAGCAGTCTCACTTAAAGGCCTTCAATAACCTACAAGTAACGCAAGAAGCAGTCTCGCTTGAAAGCCAGCTAACATCCAATAAAGTTTTGGAATGCCTTCTTGGCCTTGTGGGCATAGATCCAAGGAGTTCAGCTTCAGCCAAATTTTTCTAACCAATCTTCCTTACCATGCATGGCATGGACAACATCTATCCTTCCTCTTATGCCCATTTTTTGGCCCAAGAATCATTAGCAAAATGCAGTTTTTGAAGGGATGACCTTAATAAATCAGAACCCTTGAGAGAGAATCAATTGCATGCGTCAGAGAACTATGTCCACTTTCAAACCAAGTAGCTTCAAAGATAACCTTCACCACTCAAACCACATACTACACTACTGTAGTAGGTGTAATGTGTAAGATCTTGTATAATCTAATCATATGTGGCATGACAAGAACTTAACAATTGAGGATTAGCCTCCAATCTTTGTTGGCTGCATGTCAGTCTGCAACCCAAGTTCAAAACATGGCAAGTTTTTGGCTTATGCCATTGAATAATAGGGGAGTAAACACTAAGTCCCCAGAGAAATTATCCCAACTTGTCTAAGGCTGGAAAGCAAGTAAAACCAATATCCCGTCTTCACAACTCAACCTTGACCTTAAAAATAGTTTTATAACTTTAGTTGTTTTACCATTATCTGTTTTTGACAGTTGAAGTTGTTTCAACCGTTCATGTCAAGGCAATGGCAGGTGAATGCTCCCATGAAGGCATATGGAGGCAAAGCGATGGCTTAATCATGTTTAAAAAAAAATGTCTCTCATGATCCAATCAAATACTTAATGAACATTACATCACAAAACAGTGAATCTAATTACATTATATTTAATAACAATACTTAATGAACATTACACCATAAAACAGTGAATATAATTACATTATACTTAATAACAAAAATGATAAACCATGTGCAAAAGACATAAATGATATTTAACATTCTTCATCTACATGGAGACAAAATTATAAAAAAAGAAAAAAAGAAAAGAGAGGGCACAAATAGAACGAAAATAGATGGAATATGGTAACAATATAACAACAACAATAATTATAAAGTCACGTTCAATATAATGCTTAAGACCCCAAAAAAAAAACAAAAAGGAAAAAAAAAAACTGCAGCAATATGAAATAAATAAAACAGAAAATCAAAATTAGAAAGCAAAAGAAGGCAATGACAGAGCAAAGCAGCACAACACGAATAACACTATAATTGATAATTACGGAACTGCTTAAGAAACACAAAAACACTTTCAGCTAAAAGCATAAGGAAAAACAAGGAAAAACTTAAAAAATAATAACACTATTAAAAGGAAAATAGAAGCAAGGTGGATGCATGGTGAGGTTTGGGACTTGAGATAGCCAGGTGTGCTATGCCTCAAGAATGAGTGTGATCATCAAGAATGAGCACCAATGCTGGATTATTTTAATTCAAAATAGAATTGAACTAACCTATATTCTGCAGACTCTCTGTATATACAGTCAGGCGTTGTGGTCTTGGGGGTAGTTTCTGAATACCAGCCTGTTTATTAAGTCTTATACAGTTTTTCAATGGAGTTTGCCATGATGTGCTTGAATCACCCAAAGGATCACATATATCTATAAGCTTGTTCTCTCCATTTTGCAGTCGACATGAGTCACTCCCTTGTTTAATCCATATTGCTGTCTGAACCTTCCGAGCAATGAGTTTCCAGCACATTGTTGAAGTCAAATTTACCAACTTATCCCAAATCAGAGGGAAATCTTTATCTTTTCTGTAAGCAGGTGGTGCTGAATACACGAAATACCCATTAGGTCGTAGCAGGCGATCCATTTCTTTAAGCAAGATACCATCTACAGAAAAGGGGGGAAAAAAAAGACTGAATAGTACAACCATATGGAGGGAGATATTTACATGAAATACGCACTAGGACGATTATATCCTCTGCAACTTCAATTGTACAGTTTGACAAACAAGAGTCAAAATCCGTATAATCAAAATATCCAAAGAACAGAAAAAATACAACCATAAATATCTGCATGATGGATTGAAAATCAACACATAATAGATGATATTCACCAAACCGATTCTTAATGGCCACATAAGGATATGCACGTGTAAGAGGAATCCTGCAAGATCATTAGCATATTAAGGTAGTTTATAAAAGTCGAACTACCCTGTAACACTTTGTGATGTGATGAAGGAAAGTTAAAAAGGTCAGTTCATTAAATCATGCTAACAATGCTGTCGACTGTAGAATTTTTCAGGGGATTGCCTCCTAGAACTGTCAAACCCAATTCATGCACCTTTCTAGGACTTCAAAGGAGCCAAAATCAAATAAGTCTTCCTTCGCACTGGATTAAGGACCAAACATGCAAGTCAATCAAGAATATAATCATAAATGGAATGAGAATAACTATTTTTAGACTTATGGAACAAAAATATTGAAAGATAACTAATATTAGAAGTTTAGAACCAAACACCAAAAGGAAAGTAGGAGTAGATTAAATTGGATACAAGCAATTGTTTGTTAATATTTCCCATCTGTGTCTAGCAAGCCAATTAATCAATGCACTAAGTGAGACTTTGTTGAGGATAAGAAAAGTACAAGGACAAAATAAGATCTAAACAAGAAGCGTCACTCTCAGAATAAGAAGCTACTTTCTCCCTCTATTTGTTATACCATAGTCACCATTCTATATTTCAACACTTTGATGGGCCACCAATCAAACTAACCTATTCAAGAAGAAACAAGAGAAAAATGACAGGTGGCAACATAGGGAGTGATCAGAAGATGTGCTCTGATATGGTTCATTCCAGCTGAAGGTAATGGTGAGTTTGTTAGTGATGTGTAAGAATGCCAATGTACTTAAGAGAGTGGTGAGCATGTAACAACCAGATAGTAACTTTGAATCTCAATTGGAGAGTGTTAGTCCTCTCAAATGACTAATTGTCTTACTGTTTTACCATACAATTTGAACAATAAGATCTCTCTTCCTTCCTCTTTCTTTCTCTTCTTCTCTTCTTCTCTTCTTCTGCCTCATCCTCTCAATTCAGCTCTTGGTTCTGTAAATCTGAAACAGCACCGTATGATTTGGTATCAGAACCATTGATTACAAGCCTCCGAAGGTGAATGACAATTGAATGGAAAGCATGGAGATGGTGATGAAAAGATTGAAGACCGAAATGCAGCAGCTGCCAGAATTGGAGCGGGCGATCGAGATCATGATGCACAGCACGTCGAAGATGTTGCCATCAATGGAAGAGACGAATAGATCAGTCTAGTCACTCTCTCGAGCAATGACAAGAGGCAAATCGAAGATCAAAGATGGTGGAGCCAGCTCAAGTGTCTGTCCCATTCCCACTGGATTTAAGTTCATGTAACCTCACAACAAGGAGCATCTATCCAGCACCTCTCCAGCTGAAGGTGATGAGATCTTTGACAAGATTAGAGATATCAATCTTTTGCAGCGAGAATCAAGAAGGTTGGACATTCCAAGGGAATTGTTCTTAGATATAAACCAGCTGTGGGATACAGAGAAGATCACGGCTGTCCGGTCTATTTTGACAGTGAAGCTCTCGCATCGTTTCATTTGCAGGAAGCTTGATCTCTATTCACCTGCTAGTCAAAGCTTAAACAAAATAATCTAGTTTAGATCATTACAAACTGGCAGCCTATGTGAGAGCACTTCTTGGACATCAAGCAGACCAACGCTATCACACAATACATTAAGATTACAAATTGATGTTGGTTTCCATGGTAAGATTGTTGGATGATGCGTTTGAAAGCTGCTTTGTAAGTCGTGTTAAAGCCTGTTGGACTAGGTCTAATCATGGACAAAACGCAGCTTGTTGAGGAGAAAAATAAAGATATTAAATCTTTTCACAATTTAACAGTTCACAATGTTTTAAAGCTTCCACCAGAAGTGGATTGCACTTAGACAAAACTAGAGGTTTCCAAACACTGCGATTGACATCATGAAACCCTAAAAATGTTCCCTCTAAGTGCGACAATGGAAAGAAGACAAAGCTCACCTTAACACCATCAGAAGCACATGCTCACTGTACTAAAAGGCTTTGTTTCTGGTATGATGTGAAGTTTAGCCCAGGTAACCGATGTAAACGTGAGCTATAATTCCTTATAGTGAATAATGAAGAAGCTCCAGAGATCTCCACCACAACATGCAAGCCAAGGATCCTGATCTGCCAACAGATCTCATTGAAGTCGCCAAGCTCTCTCACAAATTAATGCTTGGATTGACAATGCCGAGATTAATGAAACTAAAGGGAATGTTAGGAACAAAGGAAGGCACAATGTTGATGAATAGAGCTGACACCCTCAATTTTGTAGCAAAAATTTGCTGACAAACTCAATAGTTCTTCGTTGGCAACTACTAATTATGGTGTCGTTACAGGCACAAGGCAAATTGTACAAGGCCATGGGGTTTGCAAACACATTGTTATTGAAATGCAAGGCTTAACAATAATTGAGGACTTTTTACCCCTACAATTAGGGAGTACAAATCTAATTTTAGGGAAGAAGTGGTTGTCCACCATTGACATGATAAAGGTTAACCAGCACCACTTAATCATGCAATTTCATTTTAGCACTTCCATGGTCACCCTTTGCAACGACCCTAGCTCGTGCAAGATGGTTGTGTCGTTGAAGACAATGCTTAAAGAGATCCAACACCATGGTCAGGGGGATAACCACATATTTGTGTGCTCAATAGCTAGTTGATGGTGTTGCTAATCTTGATCCTAACATTTAGGAGTTGAAGGACCAATTGATGGCACAGTATGCGTAGGTTTTTGCCCCATTACTGGCATGCCCCTCACTTGTGACATCAACCATGCCATCCATTTACAACCTAGGGCTCCTCCATTGAATAATCGACCCTACCAAATCTGCATTTTAAGAAAAATGAGCTTGAGCTACTAGTGTGTGATATATGTGATTAAGGAATCATATAGACTAGTATAAGTCCTTTATCAAAACCTATTTCATTGCTAAAGAAAAAAGATGGTAGTTGGTGGGTGTTGACTATCGAGCCATAAACAAAGTGATAGTTCCTGAACACTTCCCGATTCCAATGGTCAATAGCTTAGGGATGAGCTCCATGGTGCCATAATGTTTTTGAAGCTAGATTTTGAAATTCAGCTACCATCACATTTGAGTAAAGATAGAGGATGTGCCCAAGACCACTTTTCACACTCATGAAGGTCATTATGAGGTTATGGAGATGCCCTTTGGCTTCATAAAACAGCTCTTCAACCATCAATGAATCGTGTATTTCAAGATTTCATGCAAAAGTTTGTGTTGGTGTTCTTTGATGATATCCTCATCAACAACAAGGATAGGCAACCAATAAATAGCACTTGCAATTGGTTCTTTCACCCTTGGCACAGTTGGCACATATCAATGCAAAGAAATTCAGTTTTTGGTCAATCCCAAATGGAGTACCTCGGGCATTGAGTATCTACAGAAGGCATTTCAGCTAATCATGAAAAGATTGAAGCAATGATGAATTGGCCTACTCCATCCACCATGTATGAATTGTAAGGCTTTCTAGGTCTAACAAGTTATTATCGTTGATTTGTCAAAGGATATAGTAAACATGCATGCCCATTAACTCAACATCTGGAAACGACTTTTTTCATTGGAAGGAGGAGGTGAAACAAGCTTTCTTGAAATTGAAGGCAGCCATGACACCTCTTTCTATTTGGCCTTGCTCAACATTTCATCTTAGAAATAAATGCATTTGAGTATGGCATTGGGGTTGTTCTCACACAAAATGGAGAACTTTTGGCCTGTTTCAGGCATGCTATATCCCCTAACAATCACCGTAAACCAGTCTATGAATGTGAATTGATGGTCATTGTGTTAATTATTCAGAAATGGCAACACTACTTACTAGGCACAATTCACCATTAGTAGTGATCACTAATCAACAAAGTCTAAATATGTAATACCCCATAATTTTGTCAAAAAATTTAAAATAAATAAAATAAGTCAAATAAATTAATCTCAAAGATTTTAAGAAATTTTGGGTGCAAATGGTGGGTTGGCACATGAAAAATAAAATAAA
>JAJIYU010009273.1:0-17159 GCA_030144865.1 Tinospora cordifolia | reverse complement strand
GTATGCTATACAATGTTCAATGATTTAGAAAGATTTGATTCGATTAGTGCTTCCGCTACTATTATCTTGATTTCCAGTATAAATATGATTTTGAACATCCGGTGAATTTGATTTGAAATCAGCTGTTTAGTGAAACATGAATAAAATGACTATTTGAAATTAAGAAATGATTCAAACCTCGCGTATAGAGGTTTGTGTACGGATTGATGATGATAGTCGCACGCCTGGTGCCTCGGCGGACCACGCGTCGAGCTTGGAGCCGCACGACACCCGACGACAGGGCCTCAAATTGACAGATATGACGTCTGGTCCGGGGGTCGGGGTGTGACAACATCTCAGGATTGTCTAAGAGATGTTGAGAAGGAATGAATTCTATGGTAAGCTTAGCAAGTGTGACTTCTAGATGAAGAAGATCAAGTTCTTTGGTTATGTCGTCTCAGCTGAAGGAATATACATAGATCCAAAGAATGTAGAAGCGATATCCAACTAGAGGCAGCCCAAGACGGTGAGGAAAATCAGAAGCTTCTTAGGTTTGGCTGGCTATTACCGTAAGTTTATCCAAGACTTTTCAAAGTTGGCTGGGCCAATGACCAAGTTAATCAAAAAGGGAGAGAAATTTATTTGGGATGATAAGTGCAAATAATCATTCCAAAAATTGAAGAAGACGTTAACCTCAACACCTATCTTAGTCACACATACTCACGGTGTAAAGTATGTCTTATGTACTGATGCCTCACAAAATGGATTGGGCACTGTATTGATGCAAGACAAGAAGGTAATAGCTTACACTTCACATTAGTTGAAGATCCATGAACAGAATTACCCCACACGACCTAGAGTTAGCAGCAATTATTTTTGCATTGAAGATCTGGAGACATTATCTTTATGGTAGAGTTATGATTTATTCTCTGATCATAAGAGCCTGAAGTATATTTATACCCAAAAGGAATTGAACCTTTGACAGATGAGGTGGATAGAATTCTTGAACGATTATGACTTTCAGCTGCACTATCATCTAGGGAAGGCTAAGTAGTGGCTGATGCACTTAGTAGAAAGTTTAGTAAGAAAGATAAAGAAATGGGTCAAATGTATCAGTTGATTAGTGACTATAACTTGGGTATAACTTTAGACAGGGGCCAAGTTTATCTATGTGTGATGACTTGCCAACCAGATCTCTTACATCATAAAAGAAATGAGCAAAATGGGATAAATGGATTAATGATCTGATTGAGGGTCTAAAGCTAGGGAAGCACACAGACATCAGAATTGTTGCAGATGGTACTCTCAGACTTAGGGATAGAGTCTGTATTTCTGAGAGTGAGCAGAACAAAAGAACCATCTTGGATGAGACTCATCAGACTACATACACTATGCATCCAAGAGGAGATAAGATGTACCCGAATCTCAAGAGTGTATTGGTGGAGAAGCATGAAGAGGGACATTGCCAAGTATGTCTCTAAGTGTTTGACATGTCAACAGATGAAAATAGAACATTGAAGACCCTCAGGGATGTTACAATCACTTCCAATTCCTGAGTGGAATGGGACAATATTGCAATGGATTTCATCAATAGCTTACCTAGGAATCAAAAGGGATAAGACATCGTATGGGTAATTGTAGATCGCTTAACAAAGGTAGCTCACTTCCTACCCTTACGATCTATGGATTTAGTTGGAAAGCTTGGAGAGCTATATGTTAAGGAAATAGTAAGGCTACACAGTTTACTTAAAACCATTGTCTTGGACAGAGATTCAGGATTTACATCTCAATTTTGGTAGAGCCTACAGAAGGAACTCAACAGTAGACTCACTATGGGTATTGCATTCATCCTCAGACAGATGGATAGTCTGAGAGGGTTATAAAGATATTGGAAGATATGTTGAGAGCATGTGTCCTTGACTTCAAGTACAATTGGAGCAAGTACTAACACTTGGAAGAGTTCGCCTATAATAACAATTATTAGGCGAGCATACAAATGGCTCCATATGAAGCATTTTATGGTCAACCCCGTCGATCCCCATCATGTTGGGTAGACTTTGAGGACCATGTACTCACAGGGCTTGACCTAGTGCAAAAGATGAATGAACAAGTAAAACATATCCAAAAGAGGTTAACTACAGCTTAGAGTAGGCAGAAAAGCTATGCAGACAAGAGAAAAAACCTTTAGAATTCAAACTAGATGACAGAGTTTTCCTGAAGATCAGCCTTAGAAAGGGATCAAACATTTTGGGATTAAGAGAAAACTATCAACTAAATTCATCCGTCCGTTCAAGATACTTAGTTTGGTTGGTGAATGTGCTTATGAACTGGAATTGCCTAATAGAATGTCCTTGATCCATAACGTACTCCATGTGTCGATGCTACAAAAATATGAACCAGAACCCTTTCACATCCTACACTGGGAGGAGGTTGATATTAGGGAAGATGTAACTTACAAAGAATCAACAATCTAGATACTAGATCGTAAGGTGCAGAGTCTTAGGACTAAGGACATTCCTTTGTTCAAGGTACTGTGGAGACATCATGAATTGGAAGAGGTGACCCGGGAGTTAGAAAGTGAGATGTAGGCAAAGTACCCAAATCTCTTCACTAGACATGTCTGATATAACCGTATCATACAGGTAACTCACTCTTTTAAATTTCGAGGACAAATTTCTTTTAAGGGAGGTAGGTTGTAATACCTCAAAAATTTTATAGAGTTTTGGTAAATTTAAATAAAAATAATTTAAGCACAATAAACCTTGAAAAACTCATGAAAACAAGGTTTAAAAGATATTTAATCAATGTACAAAAGAATCGGCAAACTGGAGCGAAGCATGAAATTTCACATAGTAACCATCTACTAGTTAACTTGGTTATTAGACTGAAACCCAAAAAAAATCAAAATCACAACGTTCTGGTTATCGTGGTATTCGTGTGATTACCGTGGTAATCTGGCTAAAATGCAGAAAAATAGGGTTCTGGTTATCACGATAATCCTTCGAGTTACCGTGATAATGCGTAAATTATATAAGTATGAATAGTGTGCTGAAAAACCCTAATCGTTATTATAATCTCAAAAATTGATACTAGCCGCCAACAATAGAATTTTTTCCTCTTCCCTACCATTCAAGATTGATTTTAATCCGTTCAAACCCTTCTCCATTGGTTCTCAAAGCCTAGATTCATGAAGAACAACCCCAAAAAGAAGGGAAATTAGTTGAAGCACTGTTCCAAATCATTGTCCTCAAGTAATATCATGAAATCCACTTGAAATCTTAAGTTCTTAGCATTGTAAATCATTCTCCTAAGTGTAAACACATTTTTTTTGAAGCCTAGGTGATTAGGGGGTTGCAAAACCTTATTTTGGTGATAAACAAAGAGGAAATGTGAAGAGTCCTAAGGTATAACGACTTCTTTTAGCTGATGTGTGTTTTAAGCTTAATGTGCATGTATTTGAGTATTAAACACATAGGAAAAGCACAAGCAAAACAATACGCACGAAAGCATTGAACACACAAACCCACTGGTTACCGCGATAACTAACTGCTGACCGCAGTAATCAGAGGAAAAAAATAGGGAATTGTGTGCACCTTAGGATATCAATGATAGTGAACCATTACATTATGATTTAAGAGATCTTGGGAATGTTTCAAACTCATGTAATGTGGTTTCGAATATTGTAGATTGAAAGACAAGGCTAATACGGTGTGAAACAAAGGCACAAGGGAACAGGATATGAAGGTAGAAGTGATTACCTTGCTCTCTAATATTATTTGAATTTTAATGCGGAATATGTGATGTTTACATTGTTTGAATGCCCAGAAGCATGCTAGGATGTGTTTATATGATTTATGAATGACATGAATGCATGAATGCTAGAATAACATAAGTTATATGTCCATGTTCAGTGTTTACAATGCTTCATCACGTGAGATGATTAATGTGTTATATGATTCAATGAGATGATCAGAATGATTATATTATTATATAATGATGCGTTATACATGATAAACTGATATTCATGTTTGTAATGAAATGTTCATTGATACACAAGCAAAGATAAATTTAGAGTTGAACCACGTACCGTCGCAGTGGTCCAAGGGGGATCACTGTGTGTGTTTTCGTAATAAGAAACGATGGATTTGCCCCTAGTTTTCGATGATAGAACTATGAGTGTAACCCGAGTTCTTTGGCGATGGAGCGATGGGTGTGACCCTAGTTCCAAGGTTGGGTGATGGGTGTGCTCCTATCCCGTTGGAATCTGGCATATAATGCATTTTCCTCGATATGATGATGTTTAGAGAACATTGGGGTTAGACCTTTAGTCTAATTAACAACTGATGAACAACTGAATGTTTGAAATGCCTAATACTTTATAAGTGATTCCATGTTTTGTGTTTGACTTAAATAATGTTATTGATGTATTGTATACGATCCACTGGGCTCTTGCGCTCATCCCCAATCTTCATTTCAAGTAACCCTTGAGGTGGTTTGTGGTGATAGTGCTACATAGTACTATAGGAGTTGCAAACCTCGTTGTTGAGGTTGTTATCAGAGTTGTTATGTTGGGTAGTGAGTTTAGCTTGGATGTATAACCCTCCAGACTAGTTTTAAATTATTAATTTGTCTATGGTTTAGACTTCGGCCACATAGGCCATGTTCGGATATTTTGGTTCAAAACTTGTTCACGTTTATTTAAACTCAAATGTAGAAGTTAATGATTTAACTGTTGATGCTCGCTGCATGCTTTCTAGGTGTTACTTCTTGGTAAGTCCAAGAATTTGATTATCTATATATATGAATTCTAGTACGTCTAGTTGTTATTTAATGATGAATTGCATGTGAGAAAAGTAATGTCCCGGTTCTCGATAGATGATGTATGTGCCGACATTTGATGGCGCATCTCTCATGTGTGACAGACGTGACAAAAATGAAGCAATTCAAATACTTGGAGACTATGACTATTGATAAACTCATGGGCTTCTTATAAGCCCACAAAAGATGTGAAAAGAAGAAGGAGCTAGTGGAGTAGTTTTGTAGACAAAGCTTTCTTTAAAGGAAAATGAAAAACCATAGTAACAAAAACCAAAGAGAAGAAGGATGTGGATTCAAAAATGATTGTGGTCGAGGTCATGCTCAAGAAAGAGGAAAAGCTTAGGAAAGTCCTTTAATACAAAGACAATAATAAAGTCCAAAATACTTTGAGAGGATATGAAAAACAAAATAACTCTAGGTCATATTAATGAATGTTCGACACTTCTTAAAGTTAATGTTACAATTGTAAGAACCTTGACAAATAGTTGTGTATTCTTCTAATGACCTTGAACTTGTCAACCAACATTGCTTTTAGCACTTAAAAGGAGATGTAAATGAGAATAACAATACTTGGCACTTGAATAGTGATGCAAAAATCATATGTGTTGTAATAAATGATCTTTATTGAGTTCAATAACTCAATGAAAAATAACGTTGCCTTTGGTGATCAGTCAAGACTTTTATTTGGGGTAAAGACATTATTTTGATTTGATAAAAATTTAAAAAAAAATCAATTCATTTATGATGCCTATTATGTGTTGGGTTATGACTAGTAATATCTCGAGTTCAAGACAACTTTTAAAGAAAGACTAATGCTACAATAAAAAAAAATGTAGTCTTTTACTAAAAACTAATGATGACATTTTGATTGGAAAAGTCTTAATAACGAAAAATTGAATGTTCTTATGAATTATTCAAAATGATGTGGCTAAATGTTCAAAGACTTACTATAAAGACTCATCTTGGATATAGCACCTAACAATTCAACATTTGAACTTTTGGTGGACTAAAGTTTTTAGCAAAAAATACAATGCCACATGGTAAAAGGTTTACAATTTTTTGATCATCCCTATTGTTTAGAAAGTAACCCGCAAAGAACTTTATCAAAGAAAGCACCACAAGTGCCTACAAACCACAAGAAAGCAACACAAGAAAGCACCACATATTGATATATGTGGCCTATTTAAGCTAAGTCTTTTTGGTAAGAATAACTACTTCCTTTTGTCTATTGATGATCATAGTAGCAAAACTTGGGTTTACTTTGTGAAGGAAAAGTCACAAACCTTTGAAATTTTCAACAAATTCAAAATAGGGAAGAAGGATGGTTATTACGTCAAGCGAATTTACACCAAGAGACTTTACATCAAATGCATTTAATGAGTTTTATAAAACTCATGGAATTCAATGTCCTTTTACGACTCCATGCTCTTAATTGAGGATTTTTTGATAGTTTTGCCTATGCCCATATACTTTTAAAGCATTGCACCAAGCTTGATAGCAAAAATGAGAAGTACATCTTTATCGACTATGATTGTAACTTAAAAACACACAAGCTCTACTACCTAAGGACAAAGAAGAAGCTTGTTATTAGTCGAGATGTTATTTTTTAGGAAGAACCATCATAAGACTAGATTGTTTGTAATTTTGATTTTCTTCCGTTTTATGAGGATGTAGAAGAAGTCATTTTGAGAGTTATCACTTTTCTACCTACTCCAACTCATCCTCAAATAGATGCATCACTAGAAGCAAGTTCAAGTAATTGCCCAAGGCATACGAGGTCTTTGCTTAACATATGAAGAAATAGGTTAATTAACTCTTTATTGCACTTGCTAATTGTGAACCTATAGGCTTTGAAGAAGCTATTCAAGACAAAAAAAATGGACACAAGCCATGATCGAGAAATTCAAACCATTAAGAAGAATGATACATGAGAACTTGCAAGTTTTCTGCCAAGTCAGACAACCACTAAAGTCAAATGAATGTACAAGGTGAAGAAGAATGTCAATGGCTAAGCTGACATATACAAAGCTAAACTAGTAGCAGCGAGTTATACTCAATGTCATGGCATTATCTATAATGGAATCTCTGCTCCTGATATTGTTTTAAAAACCATCAGACATAAAAAGGAATATTTTATAAATGGATATCAAACATGTTTTTTTGAATAAATTTCTTGAAGAGGAGATCTGTATACAACAACATTTATGGTACAATATAAAAGGCGAAGGAGACAAGGTTTTGCAATTTAAAAAATCCTTGTTTGGCTTGAAGCAAGCATCAAGGGCATCAAATGCAAGAATCAACAAGTATTTTCAAATGAATGGATACATCATATGCCCTTATGAATAAGCTTGTTATGTCAAATAAATTAACAATGATATTTTGTTTGTTTATTTATATGTGGATCATTAAATATTTAAAGGAAATAATGTTAGCATGATTTCAAAAGGACCATGAATTGTGAATTTGAAATGACTAACTTAGGGATCATGGCATGCTATCTTGGAATTAAAGTAAAGCGCACAAATGATGGGATCTTCATTTCCCAACATGGCCATGCCAACCAACATTGCTTTTCGCACTTAAAAGGAGATGCACATGAGAATAACAATACTAGGTACTTAATAGTGATGCAAAAATCATATGTGTGGTAATAAACAATCTTTGTTGAATTCAATGACTCAATGAAAAATTATGTTGCCTTTGGCGATCATTCAAAATTTTTTATTGGGGTAAAGGCATTATTTTGATTTGATAAAATTTTTAAAAAAATCAATTCATTTATGATGCTTATTATGTGTTGAGCTATGACTAGTAATATCTCAAGTTCAAGACAATTCTTAAAGAAAGACTAATGCTACAATAAAAAATTATAGTCTTTTACTAACAACTAATGATGACATTTTGATTGAAAAAGTTTCAATAACCAAAATTGAATGTTCTTATAAATTATTCAAAACGATATGGCTAAATGTTCAAAGACTTACTATAAAGACTCATCTTGGATGTAGCACCTAACAATTCAGCATTTGAACTTTTGACAGACTCAAGTTACTAGCAAAATGCTACATGATAAAAGGTTTGCTATTTTTCAATTATTCCTATTGTTTAGAAAGTAACCGCAAAGAACTTTATCAAAGAAAGCACCACAAGAGCCTACAAACCATTAGAGCTTGTTCATATTGATATATGTGGCCTATTTAAGCTAAGTTTTTTTTTTTTTTTTTTGTAAGAATAACTACTTCCTTTTATTTATTGATGATCATAGTAGCAAAACTTGGGTTTACTTTGTGAAGGAAAAGTCACAAACCTTTGAATTTTTCAACAAACTCAAAGCACTTATAGAGAAGGAGGATGGTTATTACGTCATGTGAATTTATATCAAGAGACTTGACCTCAAATGCATTTAACGAGTTTTATAAAACTTGTGGAATTCAATGTCCTTTTACGACTCCATGCTCTCATTTGAGGGTTTTTTGATAGTTTTGCTTATGCTCATATGCTTTTCAAGCATTGCACCAAGCTTGATAACAAATATGTATACATCGTTATCGACTATGATTGTAACTTAAAAACATACAAGCTCTACTACCTAAGCACAAAGAAGAAGCTTGTTATTAGTCGAGATGTTATTTTTTAAGGAAGAACCATCATAAGACTAGATTGTTTGTAATTTTGATTTTCTTCCATTTTATGAAGATGTAGAAGAATTCATTTTGAGAGTTATCACTTTGCTACCTACTCCAACTCATCCTCAAATAGATGCATCACTAGAAACAAGTTCAAGTGATTGCCCAAGGCATACGAGGTCTTTGCTTAACATTTGAAGAAAATAGGTTAATTAACTCTTGTTGCACTTGCTAATTGTGAACCTATAGGCTTTGAAGAAGCTATTCAAGACAAAAAAAAATGGACACAAGCCATGATTGAGAAATTCAAACCATTAAGAAGAATGATACATGAGCTCTTGAATGTTTTCTAACAAGTCACAAAGTCATTGGTGTCAAATGAATGCACAAGGTGAAGAAGAATGTCAATGGCTAAGTTGACATATACAAAAGCTAGACTAGTAGCAGTGGGTTATACTCAAGGTCATGGCATTATCTATAATGGAGTCTCTGCTCCTGACATTGTTTTAAAAACCATCAAACTTCTTATTTCTTTGGTTGTTCATAAAAAGGAATATTTTATAAATGGGTATCAAACATGTTTTTTTGAATGAATTTCTTGAAGAGGAGATTTGTATATGTAACACCCCTTAAAGTCAATTTTAAATGTTGATGTATTTTTGAAAAATAAATAGATGAATAATAATAATAATAATAATAATAATAATAATAATAATAATAATAATAATAATAATAATAATAATAATAATAATAAAGTCATTTTTGGTGATGAAGAAGGATTTAGATATTGATGTTGTTGTAAGGAAAATGAATACATAAGATTATACATATGTATATATAGATATTGGAAAAAAAAAAGAAAAAAAAAAGAAGAAATTAGAAATGTGGTGGTAACTCAATGGGGTGTGGTGGCCAACTTAGGTTGAACATGAAGAGGGAATAATGCACGTATGGGGTTAGGTGGATGCCCTTTTTGTCTACAAAAGAGCTTGCTGCCAGCATGTTCCAATATTCCTTTCCTCCTACTCCAATTACATAAAAAAAAATTCTGCAACTTATATCTCATCATCTTCTTCATTAGAAACCCATAACTCTCTCAATTCTTATCCAAATAGCTAGAAATTTGGCTTGTTGGAAAGAGGAGACTAAGAAGAACAACATACCTCAAGATCAACTCCAAAGGAAGAGCATTGGCTATCGAAAACAATGACTAAAGATCACAAGTATACACGTTTTTTCCTATTTTGAATTTGAATTCCATGATTACTTGTGGTGTAGTTGTGTGAATGTTGGGTGTAAAATTGTGTAAACCATGACTTAAAAGGTGTAATTAGGACTGAAGGGAAGCTTTCCATGTCCATATACCAGCCCCAAACCATGCTTAAGAGATTTAAAAGGGTGGAGAACCATGGTGTGAAATTGTCAACACTTAGAAAAAAATAGTAACCCAAAAAAACAAGGCTAATGAGCTTGATTCATAGCCTTATAACATTGGATTGGTGGAACTATAACACACATGGCCTAGATAATTAGGAAGTAGGATATCCCACTAACAAACAGAACCAGAAATGAAGGATTTTGGTGTTGGTTTGGTCATTAAAACCTTAGGGTGAGTATGTCCACTCAAATTGCTAGACATATTTTGGATAATGCATCCTATTCAAGTGTAGTAAAACATCAACCTGGAAACCATGTTAGAAGGTTTAGAAAATTGTGAGATTTGAAACATCTCTAAACCTTAATAGAAGGAACATTCTAGTAGAGTTTCACTAAAATTCACGGATGGATTGATCACAATTGATCCATGAATACTACTACGGAAAACAATTTGACAGAAACTTACTATTTTGGGTTGTAATAAAAAATGGGAAAACCTATGTGAGGATTATCCTATGAAGGTGAATTTGGGTGCATAGAACCCTGAGATACCCCATAATTTAGTGCCTAAAAATTAGCATGAACTTAATATCGGAAGGCTATTTAATCAAACTTAGGAATTAGACTCTAGAAACATACTCCATTATCAGCAAGTGCAGAACAAATATGAGCTTAGAAACTTATGAAAATGATGTCTTAAAATCCTAAATAAAAATTTTGGGTATTATTTGGAAGGTCCTAATACAATCTGAAAATTTTGGTAACATTTGGATAACTACATAGGTATCAGTAAAACGAGAAAAATAATGACTCAAACTAGCTCCCTATTCTGCATAGGGACAGAAATGTAAGGAGCACTGAAAACAGTAACTTCCAATGCTTAGAAAAATTAGAGAATATTTTCAATGAAACTAGATTTGTTGAGGAGGATCTCCACCAAATTTGGAGTCAATGGAGTATATAACAAAGTCTCAGTAAATTCCACAAGTCACACTATTGCACACCTAACCAGAATATCTCATGTCTAAACTCAAATCCAAGTATATAGTTATGTAGCCTTGAGTTAATTAGACCTAATGTGGGAGCAATAGATTATCAACAATGAGGAAACATGTTTAACTTGTAAAGATCATTAATCAAAACCATAATATAGGTACTAACAACGAGCCAACAATGTGTGAGGTATAATTGGCACAGTGAATGTGATTAGGTTGTTCCAGGCTCGAGGGATCACAAGATCAACAGAGAGAGAAGTAATAGATATTTGTGAGTACTTTCTTTAATTTATCAACTTAAGCATGTGCATTCTATTTGCATTTATCATACATGTGCATTGTGGATTGTTAATATGGAATGCATGTTTTATCGGATTTTATATCTCTTATGGACTTTCAAGACATTGTCTGGGTCAATGAGTGAGATTTTGGTGAGCTTCTGTGTTGCTGCGGTGACATAGAGGTAAGCAATAGCCGAGAGACATAAGGTCTTCGTTTTAAACCACCTGGCTCATAAGACTTCCAAGGTTTGACTTATGTGTTTTACCGATATGCGTCCATGATCATGTTATTGCTGCATTTACCCTACTTGTGAACATCATGCATCCATTTGTTCTTAGAATACTTGCCTTAAGTGATAAGTTAGGTTTGTTACTCATTGAGCCCGTAGTTGATTGGGCTTATTATTATATATTATTTCAATTTACAGGTCCTTTTCAAATGGATAAGGGAAAAGGTTTACTCTTGGTGTAGGATTAAATATGCGGGTTGTGTAACCTCTTGCATAGATAAATCCAATGTGTTAATGTTTTTATGGATCTTTACTATGTTTATATAAATGAAACTAATGAATGCATATATAACTGTGAATGTTCAAAATTAACTTAAATCTTCCATTGTGTGTGTGACATCTGCTCTATACATTGAAGTTGCTTAAATAAGGTATGTGTGAAGAAGAGGCTTAACAGCAGTCGGGCGGTCGGGTCGTTGATGGGAACCTAATGGTATACAACAACATTTATGGTACAATATAAAAGGCGAAGGAGACAAGGCTTTGCAATTTAACAAATCCTTGTTTGGCTTGAAGCAAGCATCAAGGGCATCAAATGCAAGAATCAACAAGTATTTTCAAATGAATGGATACATCATATGCCCTTATGAATAAGCTTGTTATGTCAAATAAATTAACAATGATATTTTGTTTGTTTATTTATATGTGGATCATTAAATATTTAAAGGAAATAATGTTAGCATGATTTCAAAAGGACCATGAATTGTGAATTTGAAATGACTAACTTAGGGATCATGGCATGCTATCTTGGAATTAAAGTAAAGCACACTGATGATGGGATCTTCATTTCCAACATGGACATGCCAACCAACATTGCTTTTCGCACTTAAAAGGTGATGCAAATGAGAATAACAATACTCGATACTTAATAGTGATGCAAAAATCATATGTGTGGTAATAAACGATCTTTGTTGAGTTCAATGACTCAATGAAAAATTATGTTGCCTTTGGCGATCATTCAAAATTTTTTATTGGGGTAAAGACATTATTTTGATTTGATAAAAATTTTAAAAAATCAATTCATTTATGATGCTTATTATATGTTGAGCTATGACTAGTAATATCTCGAGTTCAATCAATAAAAAAAATTGTAGTCTTTTACTAAAAACTAATGATGACATTTTGATTAAAAAAGTCTCAATAACCAAAATTGAATGTTCTTATAAATTATTCAAAATGATATGGCTAAATGTTCAAAGACTTACTATAAAGACTCATCTTGGATGTAGCACCTAACAATTCAGCATTTGAACTTTTGACGGACTCAAGTTACTAGCAAAATGCTACATGATAAAAGGTTTGCTATTTTTCAATCATCCCTATTGTCTAGAAAGTAACCCGCAAAGAACTTTATCAAAAAAATCACCACAAGAGTCTACAAACCATTAGAACTTGTCCATATTGATATATGTGGCCTATTTAAGCTAAATTTTTTTGGTAAGAATAACTACTTCCTTTTATTTATTGATGATCATAGTAGCAAAACTTGGGTTTACTTTGTGAAGGAAAAGTCACAAACCTTTGAAATTTTCAACAAACTCAAAACCCATATAGAGAAGTAGGATGGTTAGTACGTCAAGCGAATTTACATCAAGAGACTTTACCTCAAATGCATTTAATGAGTTTTAAAAAACTTGTGGAATTCAATGTCCTTTTACGACTCCATGCTCTCATTTGAGGGTTTTTTGATAGTTTTTCCTATGCTCATATGCTTTTCAAGCATTACACCAAGCTTGATAACAAATATGAAAAGTACATCTTTATTGACTGTGATTGTAACTTAAAAACATACAAGCTCTACCACCCAAGCACAAAGAAAAAGCTTGTTATTAGTCAAGATGTTATTTTTTAAGGAAGAACCATCATAAGACTGTATTGTTTGTAATTTTGTTTTTTTTTCATTTAATGAAGATGTAGAAGAAGTCATTTTGAGAGTTATCGCTTTGTTACCTACTCCAACTCATCCTCATATAGATGCAACACTAGAAGCAAGTTCAAGTGATTGCCCAAGGCATATGAGGTCTTTGCTTGACATATGAAGAAATCGGTAAATTAACTCTTTGTTGCACTTGCTAATTGTGAACCTACAGGCTTTGAAGAAGCTATTCTAGACAAAAAAAAATGGACACAAGCCATGATTGAGAAATTCAAACCATTAAGAAGAATGATACATGAGAACTTGCAAGTGTTCTAACAAGTCAGACAACCACTGGTGACAAATGAATGTACAAGGTGAAGAAGAATGTCAATAGCTAAGTTGACATAAACAAAGCTAGACTAGTAGCAGAGGGTTATACTTAAGGTCATGGCATTATCTATAATGGAGTTTTTGCTCCTGATATTATTTTAAAAACCATCAGACTTCTTATTTCTTTGGTTGTTCATAAAAAGGAATATTTTATAAATGGATATCAAATATGTTTTTTTGAATGAATTTCTTGAAGAGGACATCTATATACAACAACATTTATGGTACAATATAAAAGGCGAAGGAGACAAGGTTTTGCAATGTAAAAAAGCCTTGTTTGGTTTGAAACAAGCATCAAGGACATGAAATGCAAGAATCAACAAGTATTTTCAAATGAATGGATACACCATATGCCCTTTGAATAAGCTTGTTATGTCAAATAAATTAACAATGATATTTTATTTGTTCATTTGTATGTGGATGATTAAATATTTAAAGGGAATAATTTGAGCATGATTTCAAAATGACCATGACTTGTGAATTTGAAATGACTAACTTAGGGATCATGGCATGCTATCTTGGAATTAAAGTAAAGCACACCGATGATGGGATCTTCATTTCCCAACATGGCCATGCCAACCAACATTGTTTTTCGCACTTAAAAGGTGATGCAAATGAGAGTAACAATACTCGATACTTAACAATGATGCAAAAATCATATGTGTGGTAATAAACGATCTTTGTTGAGTTCAATGACTCAATGAAAAATTACGTTGCCTTTGGCGATCATTCAAAATTTTTATATGGGGTAAAGGCATTATTTTGATTTGATAAAAATTTTAAAAAATCAATTCATTTATGATGCTTATTATGTGTTGAGCTATAACTAGTAATATCTTGAGTTCAAGACAATTCTTAAGGAAAGACTAATGCTACAATAAAAAATTGTAGTGTTTTACTAAAAACTAATGATGACATTTTGATAGGAAAAGTCTCAATAGCCAAAATTGAATGTTCTTATGAATTATTCAAAATGATATGGCTAAATGTTCAAAAACTTACTATAAAGACTCATCTTGGATGTAGCACCTAACAATTCAGCATTTGAACTTTTGATGGACTCAAGTTACTAGCAAAATGCTACATGATAAAAGGTTTGCTATTTTTCGATCATCCCTATTGTTTCGAAAGTAACCCGCAAAGAACTTTATCAAAGAAAGCACCACAAGAGCCTACAAACCATTAGAGCTTGTCCATATTGATATATGTGACCTATTTAAGCTAAATTTTTTTAGTAAGAATAACTACTTCCTCTTATTTATTGATGATCATAGTAGCAAAACTTGGGTTTACTTTGTGAAGGAAAAGTCACAAACCTTTGAAATTTTCAACAAACTCAAAACCCTTATAGAGAAGTAGGTGGTTAGTATGTCAAGCAAATTTACATCAAGAGACTTTACCTCAAATGCATTTAATGAGTTCTATAAAACTCATGGATTTCAATGTCCTTTTAGTACTCCGTGCTCTCATTTGAGGGTTTTTTGATAGTTTTTCCTATGCTCATATGCTTTTCAAGCATTGAACCCAGCTTGATAACAAATATGAGAAGTACATCTTTATTGACTATGACTATAACTTAACGACACACAAGCTCTACAACCCAAGCACAAAGAAGAAGACTATTGTTAGCCGAGATGTTATTTTTTAATGAAGAACCATCACAAGATTGGATTGTTTGTAATTTTGATTTTCTTCCATTTTATGAAGATGTAGAAGTTGTTTTGTGAGTTATCACTTCGCTACCTTCTCCAATTCATCCTCATATACATGCATTACCAGAAGCAAGTGTGATTGCCTGAGGCAAATGAGGTCTTTGCTTAACATCTATGAATAAATAGGTAAATTAACTATTTATTGCACTTGTTAATTGTGAGCCTATAGGTTTTGAAGGAGCTATTCAAGACAAAAAAAAAAAATGGACACAAGCCGTGATTGAGAAATTCAAACCATTAAGAAGAATGATACATGAGAACTTGCAAGTTTTCTAACAAGTTACAAAGTCATTGGTGTCAAATGAATGCACAAGGTGAAGAAGAATGTCAATGGCTAAGTGGACATATACAAAGCTAGACTAGTGGCAGAGGGTTATACTGAACGTCATGGCATTATCTATAATGGTGTCTCTGCTCCCAATAATGTTTTAAAAAGCATCAGACTTTTTATTTCTTTGGTTGGAGATTTTTTAAATGGATATCAAATATGTTTTTTTGAATGAATATCTTGAACAAGAGACCTGAATACGACAACCTGTATGGCACAATATAAAAGGCGAAGGAGACAAGGTTTTGCTATTTGAAAAAAAAAAAAAAAAAAAAAAAAAAAAAAGCCTTGTTTGGTTTGAAGCAAGCATCAAGGGCATGAAATGAAAGAATCAACAAATAGTTTCAAATAAATGGATATTTCATATGCCCTTATGAATAAGCTTGTTATGTCAAATAAATTAACAATGATATTTTGTTTGTTCGTTTATATGTGGATAATTAAATATTTAAAGGGAATAATGTGAGCATGAGTTCAAAATGATCATGACTTGTGAATTTGAAATGACTAACTTAGGTATCATGGCATACTATCTTGAAATTAAGGTAAATCACATGGATGATGGGATCTTCATTTCACAACATGGCCATGCTATGGAAGCACTCCAAAAATTTTAAGGTAAGTGATTGTAATGTTCCTATTATCCTTGTTGAACATGGATTGCAACTATCCAAGCTTGAGCTGGGACCAAAATTGGACTTAACCTTGTTCAAGTCATGGAACCCTTTAATATTAATATTTAGATTAAATGTACCATGGAACCCTTTATTATTAATATTTATTTTTTTATAAAACTGTAACCAATTTTTTTTTTTTATGAATTAAAAACATGTAGTATAACTTTATTAATCAATTATATTTTTCCAAATATATCATGCAGTCTAACCACTAAAATAATTACCTTTAGATAATCAGTTATAAATAAACTTTTAACAACTCTGTATATTCTGATTATGTCAAAATAGCCCATTTTACCCTTATTAAGAATTTTTTAAATTTTAATAAAAAATTAACTAGATTAATTTACTATAACATCATTTATTTTAATTTATAACAAACAATATCATATTTTTTAAAACAATTTTTTCTTAAGTTATAACATGACTAAGCAAACAAGACCAACATTTATTATCAATAAATAAAATATATACCTAGGTGGTGCTTCTTTATTCAATATTACATATTTATTACTGCAATTTTGTCTCCGTCTCTCTTCTTCAACATATGTAGCGAAGACGTTCCCCGAGACTTGCAGGAAAATGAAAGGCTCTATGCGTCGGTTAAACGCGTGCGCATAAAACATAAGTCGAGACATTTTCCAATTGCTCATATAGTAAATAGTTGATCATTAAAGATCAAAGTCGGGTAGTTGTGCAAAATTTAAAAAAAAAAAAAAAATTAAGTATTTTCCCCATTCTTTGCCAAACATTGGGAATTATGACAGAAAAATGCCACCGATCTAAACTTTGAATCATTGACATTGCCAATGAGCGTATAAATAC
>JAJIYU010009272.1:0-17148 GCA_030144865.1 Tinospora cordifolia | reverse complement strand
TATTTTTATTATTTAAATTTTAAGAGTTATTGAAAAGTATATATAATAATGATAAATGAACAAACCGAAAGGGTCTTAAATTGGGTGCGATTCTTGGGTGGGTCTTGAGGCTTGAGCTGCTCAGTCTTCTTTGGAGCAGGGGTGGCAACGGGAGCCTTTGCAGAGTCCTGAGGCTTCATCTGCTCAGTTTTCTTTGGTACTGATGAAGCCTTTGCTGCAGGCTCCTTCTTCAGTTCGCAACCTTGACATGATGCCATTAATACTTTCTCAAAGTAACGAGAGATATAACAATTGTATTTTAATAACAATAGCAAGCGGTAGCTTGTCCACTATATATATTATATCTTGCTCTTACATGTATAAATGAAAACGTACCACTTGTATTTATACTTGCTTGCTTTTAGCTTTTAGCTTTTGGATTGGGAAATGGAATTAGAATCTCAATAATTTGTAAGACGAATAGAATATTTAATGAATCAGAAAGCAGTAATAATTGAGCATTGCATATATGTTTACATATGGGCATTAGATGCTTCATATATCATTTTTATTTTATTGATTTTTTTGTTTTCCTCTTTCAAATTAAATCAGGTATATATTGATGCTAATTCATCAAAATCTTCTCCATCAATCACTGTCATTCTTAATGTAAATAATTTTTTTTAAAAAATGTATTTAAATTTGGGTAGATTATTTAGTTGGTAACTTGGGTATTCAATGAATTATATATATATAAGTAGCGATAAAAATAACATTTCTTATTAACTTTATTCTCATCTTTAAAGAATAAGAATAAGAATTTTCTTTCTTTTTTTTTTCTTTGTAGGAAAACAATAGATTTTTGTAACAAAAATAATGAATTTTGCTTTAATTGCATTAATTAATTTCAACATTTTGAATGATATGAAGTGTTTCACCTCTCATTCATGTGTGTGTGTATATATATATGTATATATATTTGAATAATTGCTGCAAATTTTTTTTTTTCCCTTTTATGGATTTACAACTTTTATAACTATTAGATGAACGCATGATGTGTGTATGGAGATATATACTTATTTATTTAATAGTAGTTGTGAATACTGGGCAGCTGCATCAAACTCCAAAAAGCTTAAAATGTAAACTGATCATGAATCAGAAAACATTCTTTGTACAACAAGCTCTGGCTTGAAAAGAAATGATATTATTATAACTCAAAACTTACAAGTAAGAGAAATATCAACAAAATTTCTGGAGAAGTGTCAGATGAATATACAAGGGTCATCCTCCTGTTAATACATAATTAATCTTCCCCTGAAGAAGATTCCTCAAATCTACTATTTGTATTTCTTCCTCTTCTTCAATCTATTTTCATCTGTATATCCAACCCAACTATATTTAGCTATGAATTGTTTGTAATTAATACAAAACACATACCACAAGAACAATAGATCAATCTCAGCCTGCAGAATTTACAAAGACTACGATTTCTTTAGCTCAAACTGATCATTGCAAGCTCCATGGCATAAGGATTCAGCTTGGTGATGATTCCGAAGCTGTGATTCCTCTTGCAATACTTGTGTCAGTAAGTTCCAACTCCCAGCTCACTTATTGACCAAAAACCCGGCTCTTGCTTTGCAATTTTATCTTTCTATTTGGAAAAAGCAACAAAGTTTTCATTTACTTTCACAATTGTCTTCTCATCTATTAGAGTTCACTTCTGATGAGTCCATAGAATCTGTTGCTACTGGCTGAACGGATCTTCTCTCTCAAACCACTCCACAGAACTCGGGGTCATCTGACTTCTCTTCTTGTCTCATCAATTGGATCATTTGATGATACATAGGAAAGAAGCGCATTGCTGTTGAAGAATAGACGAAGAACGGTATAAGCGTCGAGACTACTACCAAGAGTATTACAACCCAATAAGAAGGTGCCGTCATGCAAGCTTCAATGAAGACCTTATAGGCAGAAGTACTCAAGGAAGGGGACATTGTACCATAGGCCAACAAGAACACATACCACAGAAAAATGCTACCCCAAATAACTAAGTGTTGTATTGGTGTGAAGTAACTAACCGAAAGTGCCATTTGGCAGTTCACAACCCATACCACACAACTATACATTGTTGTTCCAAGAATTTGCATCTCAACGATTTGGCCGCCCTTCCGAAAAGCCTGGTTTTCTAACGCGTTTGTGCAAAATAAGAAGATGATAATGGCATTGCAAACGCCATTAAACATCCAGCTTAGTATCCGACACCAGGTGAAGAGAATGTTTTGGACTCCTTCTTGGTATAGTAATGGATACTGTTACAAAAAAGGGATCTGATGAAATTTTGAACAAGTACTTAGCTGAGTGAGAAGATCAGTAGGAGGGAAAGTATACCTTGAGGCAGAATCTTGCAGAGACGTCTTGATCAAACACTCCGAGAGCCATGGCTGGAAGTGAGGTGAATAAGACGTTATAGAGAGACATGTACCAATCATTATATGCAGGTTGACCAGAGAACGATGTGTAAGCTTCAAACAAGAAGACGGTAAAACCGAAAGTCATGTTCTTGTAGAAGAAGTAGCATATCTGCAAAGTATCAAATGCAGCAAAAGTGAAATTATTTTTACTTGGTTGTGACCTTAAATTAAATCCTGTTCACCATTATAAGGTGAAGTAAAATACTATCTCCAACTGACCCAAAAAATTTAATACATTCAAACCAGATAGTCCTGATTATTGCTTCAGGTTAGTCAGGTGATCAAGTTGTTTACTTCTTTTTATTTTTTACATGATTAATGACAAAGCATTGTCCTTTTGATGGACCACATCCCAATTCTATTAGTTGTATGCAAATTTGATATAGGAATAGGATATCCATAATTAGCAAAGCTGTTACCATTGAGGAAATTCTTCGGTAGCACCAATGCCCATGAACAAGTAGCAGACGCTCTAAGAATCGGAACTGAGCAATTGCAATATCACTTGACATAACAGCCTGAAATTTTCAAGTAGGCAGCAGTAGAATTAGTCAAAAGGGAAGGTGATTAGAGATAGAAGAGAACCAAAAAAAAAAAAAAAAAAATTCTAAGTAAGCTGAAAGAATGTGATTATTATCAATTTAAGCATATTGAACCTGCATTCCTTCAACACCACTGATACCAACTCCAATATCTGCTTCTTGAAGCATTCCAACGTCATTAGCACCATCACCAATTGCCAATGTCGTCTTACCCGTTCCATATTTTACTAGTCTAGTCACCTGCATGGGTTATTACTATTACTACTATTATTGTGACATTAGACCCAAAAAGAAAATGTACGAACAAAGTTGTGAAGCATGACAAGCTTACAAGTGCTTTCTGTTTTGGCGACGAGCGACAGCATATTACAGAGGCACAACCAACTGCTAGTTCCAGAAACATGTCCTTTACGTTGTCTTCTAGCGCATAGGTAAGTGACTTCCCATCAATGATCAAGGCAAATGTATCAGAGTTTGAACTTGATGCAGTTATTCGTGCCTTTCCTTCATTTATCTGATGCACAACACTTGCCTTTGATGCCTAAAAGAAGGATCATAACTAGCTTATCAAGATCATATACAAATAGTTTATTGTTGTATTCAGCAAATTAAAATTTCACTAGACAACAGAATCAATTAGTTGATATAGCCCTAGATAGAGCAGATGAAGCAGATTTATGTCACCAAACACATGTTTCCAGGAAGGGGCCTGGTTGAGTTGAGTTTTTCAGTCTAGATATTTGCATTACATTTTTTGTCATTAGTAGGAGAAGACAATATAACAAGGTAAATAAACGCTTACCTTTGTGATTGTAGCTTTATCACCGTCTTTCTCCAGTGCTCTGATATGTGGTGTGTCCAAGTTGATTATTATTTGCTTCATTCCTTGTCTAAGCAAACTACAAGCAAAACTGCAATATCTAACCGTAATTAGCGACTGAAGAGCAGGAAAAATGTAACACATTAAGAAAAATACTGATTAATCACTGATGTCTTACCCTATATTGATAGCAGTCTCCATCTTATCTCCTGTCAAAACCCATATCTTTATTCCAGCTTGTGCAAGTCTATTAATGCATTCAGGAACCTACAGGAAAAGAGGAGAAACTACTCACTAAAAGAAATTCATAATTAATTTCTGTCTCTTTCACATGGAAAAAAAAAAATGAAAAAACAACTAAGATTTTTCACCAACCCCATCTTGGAGTTTGTCCTCAACAGCAGTGGCACCAAGAAGAATCAAGTCTTTTTCCATCTTGTTTGCTACCTCATCAACAATTGCATCCCGATCTGCACTAACTGAGTTCTTGGCTTCTGTGAATTCCTCATTGAATTCTTTGTATTCTTCCTCATCCAGTTCCCGATATGCAAGTACCAGTGTTCTTAAACCTTCATCAGCATACATGTCCATGTGTTCCCTTGTTTGTTCTTCAAACTTGCTTGCATTTGGTGCAAGTCTTTCAAACATGACACTGCTCATGAAAAGCTTTAAAGACTATCAGATATTCAATATTCAAAGGAAAGGTACACAAGTACTAAATATTTGGAGCATATCATGATGTGTTTGTAATGTATGCTCTGTGATCAGCTAATAGTACAAAGTAAGAGTTAAAATGGTGGAAGAATTCACAAACCTGTCAGCACCTTTGCAAAGTAGCAACAGCTTGCCTTCTTCATTTCTTACTATTACAGACATCCTCTTTCTCCCACTGTTAAACTCAAGCACATTTAAAAGCTTATATGACCTGCAAAAAGAGAAATGCATAGGCTAAGATTAGAAGGTAGATAAAACTATACTCTTAACAAGCCTAGTGTTAGAACACTGACATGAACCTACTTCTTGCAGCAGATGTTGGACAGATATTTGCAAGTTTACATCCAATTTTCAGAGACCACATGAATAATTTAAAACTTTGGTATAACTGCTTGCTTATATTTGAATTATAAATGAACTAGTCCCAAATAATAATACTAATAATAACCTATTCCTACTTAATATGATTTAATTTTTCATTTCAACAAGAATTTTGTCATTTAATCTCAGTTTGATGCGGCCTTGCTCTGTGGGCGATACTTGAACTTAAGCCAGTTGTAGCGATCAAAAAAGCATGACAGCAATCAAGTAATGGACTTCAGAGGTCTTCATCATCTGCAAGTCTCTGGTACGTCAAGAGGTCTTTGTTTTTGAAGAGGTGATCTTTAGCCATGTAAATGCTATTTACTCTCTAATTTTTCCTTAAAACACAAGGAAAAATTTGAAATTCACAACCTGTTTTGATTTTATGCAACTTTCTGAATTTTCTTACAGGATGTTTCTATGATAGTTCTAGTTTAGTTCAATTATTAGGCATAATGTAGCTATTTATACAAAGCTAATGCATTAAAATAAATTATCTTCTTGCAAAAGGTTAAGAGAAGCAAACCTGTCAGTTTTCATGCCAGAGACTGGATCCAACTCGTGCAATGAGATGCTGGTCTGAGTCCTCTTGTAAAACTCAAAGCCAAGTTCTTTTGCTGCAATTACAAACGCCGCCTCATCTGGTGATTCAGCTTCATAAAAGATTTTCTCAGTCTTTTCGTCCACTTCAGGTAAGGCTGTGTGGCAAATAGCCAATAACCGAAGAAACTTCTGAATGGCATCCGAATTAGGTTCATTCACCCAACTCCCCTTCATGATTCTTTCATCTTTAAAATTGAATCCTTTGATAGGCGCTTCTGTGTATGGCGTATGCTCAACAGCGCTCCCTTCTTCAATCACATCATGAACTAATGATGAACCCTTGTCTCTCACCATTGGCCTTTGGGTGTCTGTTGCACCACAGCCATAAGCTGTACCCGCAATAGAACACTTAACGAATTCCATGGAATTGCATGTAAGGGTCCCTGTTTTATCAGAAAGTATAGTGTCAACTTGGCCAAGTTCCTCGTTTAAGTTTGAAGTGCGAGCACGGGCAGGTTTGTTTGTTTCCTCATGATACATGTGCAGGTCCTGGTTGATGAAGATGCTTTGCAGAACTTTCACAATCTCAATTGATACGTACAATGAGATGGGAATCAAATAATTGTACAATATCAAGACCGTAAGAAAATGAAGAATTGCCGCTATAGGCGCTCTTTGGGGATTAAAGAAAATGGTTGTATCATCTGGTCTAAGATACCATCGTTTAACCCTCCCACCTTCTCTGTCCTCCTTTGTTATGACTCCAAAGATAATTGATCCCACCAAAGCCAACAAAAACAAAATGAAAAACAAGAAGTACACAATCTTATCCATCTTCCTCTCAATTTTGCTCCTCTTGGATGGGGGGTTCATTGAGTTTTGGACAACTTTTGTATCATGTCCAGTGAAGATAACAGTTCCATAAATGTAATCAGTGTTCCGAAGCTTTGAGTCCCGAAGCAGAAGTTGCTGAGGTGTGAGGGAGTGATGTTGCTCTTGGAATTCCATAGAACCAACAAAAGTATAAAGATTTGCATTTGGGTCTTCACATTTGACCAAAGCCCGAAAATCACGAAACTGGGAATCTTCAACTATGTCTGAAGTCACATCCAATGCTTGTTTAAGTTTCAAATTAGTCTCTCCGTCAAGGTTCATAGTTTCAACATAGCAGACTGCATCTTCATAGTTGGAAGAAAGCAAGAGAAGGTCGGCCGGGAAAAATTCATCCTTCTCGACTTTCACTACGTCTCCAACCCTTAAATTTTTCCATTCAGTAATATGAAAATTTCCATTACCATGGTGCACTTTAACATTTCGACTGTTCACCTTGATATCCTAAAATATGTTTCCATGCACTAAATTATGAACTGGGTCTAATGAAAAAACAATATAAATCCAAGAAATATGATAGTAATCCATTAATGGAATTATCAAATTAATTTAAACAATATGATTTGAGGGTAAACAAGAAACAATACTGAAGCTGCAAAGTATCAGAGAATGATGAGTCAATATACAAAAGTACAACAAATATTAATTTAAGTTCAAAGCTTAGTAGAGTGAGCAGTACAAGGAAAACAGAGTGCAATTTTTTAATTCCATTTATGCACTTTCCATGTCATTATTTCTAGCTTTCTTTTGGTCCATCTGATTTGCTTTAGCTAGCAAAGATCATAAAATTAAAATTAAGAAAAAAGAAAAAGTTTTCAAATTTCAAACCAATTCTTTGTTCGGTACAGGTACACTGAAAGAGGGTTGCTTCCACTTCAAAGACTAAGAAAATACTAAATGAATTCCACCTCAGAATCCACAATAGAACACAAAATATTTTAAACATTGGTGCTTCAAATACTACTAGAATGAAGTTGCTTTCCAAGGCAATTAATATTATCAAAAACTAACAATTCAATTAGTTGTTTCCATAATCAAATTCCTCAAACAGAATCAATTAAAGGAAAATTTATCTCAATATCAAAATTAAATGAATAAACTAACAAAACTGATTTTCTTTTTTTTTTTTTCTTTTAACAAAAGAGGATCGATCAAAAGCAAACCTGTTTTCTCCTTCTCCAATCCTCCACTCCCTCTTTCAACATTGTGGCACCAATAACCACAATGAGAGGGAGAATTGCGCTGACGGCGGTGTAAGGGGCAAGAGGTGTGAAGGCCAAACAGCCTGCTAATAAGAAATACATGTTGGCAACTCTTCTGAACTGCTCAAAAAATGACTTGGGCAAGAAATTTGCCACTGTATACTTAGTAGTTCTAACGTAATTATCACAATAATTTAGGGTTCCGGCATCGGCAGATTCCAGGTAATTACAAAACACTACTCTTGAGAAACCTGGGCCTCCAATCTGAGATATATCATCATTCTTCACAGATGGTCTTCTGCAAGAGAAGGTTAAGATCTTGCTTAAATGTAGCTTCCTCCTTATAGCTCCACCAGTCATCTTCCTCCTCAATTCCCCAAAATTTCCAGGAACAGTTTAGACAGAGAAGAGGAATGTTCAAGAGCAGAACCAACACAGCCCTCTCCCAATGCAGCAATCAACAACTTCAAAACCTATGCTAACCTCCCAAAGAAAGTCAAATTCTTGTCTAGAGGATGCAGAGAAAGGTGAAAATCTCTCAAGTACCCAGATCAACTTTGAAATTTCCGACCTAGAAGAATTGAAAAATACACCCACAAAGAAAGTGGCCCAAAGATAGAGATATTATTATCAGTAGCTAAAGCATGAGGGTATATACCACCTTTATAAATCCTAGGAAAAAGTTGAAATCTCCAATTAAAAGCCAAAATTGCCCAGAAACAACCGACTAAAACCAAACCAAAATAGCTATCACGTCTCTCTTTCAACTTGCTAGGACGTGAATGAGCTCATAAACATCTCAGTTTAATCTTTACCCAGAAGATTTCGACATCAATACAGACAAATAAATGAATCTGATTGAATACAGAGAAATGAACAAAAAGGAAAAATATAAACCCACAGTTTTTAATTGTCGAGAGTTCAAGGAGGAAACTTTAACTGCAAGCAAGAGTAAAAGATCGAAAATACAAAGAACCCATCTCCGGAAAGTCAATTTTAGAAGTCATCATGGCAAATTTTGCGGAAATCTGTCACAATTAATGAGACCGAGATGCAATTGGAAGTTGAACTACTTGTAACAACAAGAAAATTTGTAATTAATATACAATGTATTTATTATTATTATTATTATTATTTTCCCAATTGTAGTTATTATTAGCCATTTCCTTGATTATTGGTGAATCCCTTCCTGGTCGGGACTAAATATTAGAAATAAGTCTAATTTTATTATTATTTTCTTAATTGTTCAGTTACAGAGGAAACCAAGAGATGATACCCTCGTAAGAATTTAATTTAATTTAATTTTTTTTTTTAAAAAAGAGTTCATTTAGATCCGCCGTCCGCGGTGAACATGTACAGCGCGTGGTGAGAGACGTAGGTCAACCGTGTCAATGCTCTGACCGATTCGACCTGACCTTATTTTCTTCGACCCAACCCGACCTGAATTTATCCGATTTTTAAAATTTATTTTAATTAATTAATCGTTATTTATCCTTGAATTTTCTCTTGTTGTACTTAAAAAAAAAAAAAAAGAAGAAGAAAATATTCCATTCATACTCACTTTTAACTGCATTCTCTCTTTAATAGTTTTTTCTCCATTTCTACTTTATAAAGGGTTAAGTTGATGATTGTATTAAAAATAGTTATTATTATTTTTAATTATTTTTCTTTGTATGATTTATTTCTTAATATTCTCATTTTTATCTATAAAAGAAAATTGGTTGTTTTAGCAGTACTTTTTTTCCTTTTATGGGTAATTGTTGTTTTTCATTATTATGCTTAGAAATTTTTTTTCTTTATATAGAAAAGTATGAATTACATTATTGTTTTTATAAGTCATAGTTGTAGCAAGTTAACAAGAGAAATAACAATAACAATGTAAGGTCTACAAACTTATTAAATCAATTATTTACTTATTTATAACAACTGCTCACACACCGGTTTTTTATTATTAACGTGTTGCAACCATAATAATAATAATAATAATAAAGTAGCAAAAGCAGTTAACTTTCTAAAATTATTCTTGTCTTCTAATAGATGGATGGAACATAGATTCTTTTCTTAAAATATATCATCATAAAGTAGTAAAACAAATTTTATCATAATTTCGTTAAAAAATATATCATTGATTAAATTTTAATAATAAATTTTATTATGTGGGTGTTTCCTAAAATTTACAGTGAAAATAAATTAATTTTAAAGAATAAAAAAATATTATTTTCTAAATTTATATTTGTTGAGTTGTATTATTTAAAATGAAAAATCAAATACAGCTAAGATATTATAAAAAAAAAAAAGGGTATAAAAGCCAAATTTCTTGCCTTTTTCCTATTTTTATTCAAATGAAATATTATTAATTTATAAAAAAAAAAAAATCAAACCTTCTATAGACAGCTTTGGCCCAAGACACTGACACGAGTTTTGTTGACATTGCCGTATGCAATTATTTCTTTGTCGGGCACGTGGCATTAAGTAAGTGACAGAGTCAAGGTTTCTAACTGTCCCAGTTTCTAGATTGTAGTAACTGACACGTGTCGATTCTAAACTACTCCAATAGAATCGCAGGCGTCCTGATCCTTACAGAGGTACACCGTACGGATACGCAGAATTATAGCTTACAGTTCTGCCTCTTCTTATTGGTGCATTCTTTTCGTTTTTTTCCTATAATTAATTAATTTCCGAAAAACTTCTTTTGTTTGGTTTTTTTTTTTTCAGATATATATATTTTTGTCAGTATTCGATTTTTTTTTATTGTATTTATTTTTCTTTATGCAGTAGCCTTTCAGAGACTTCCACACGTGATGTTGTAAATTTCTCTCCATCTCGCTAAAATTATTTTCTCTAATTTTTTAAAGATTATTTACTTTTCTTCGTTAGTTTGGTTTAAAACTCCCAAAAATCCTAATTAGAAAAATAATTTATATTTAGGAAATTATAAAACATTTTTTGTCATATTCTTGCTTTTAATTAACAAACCAAATTAAAATCTAAATATGTCAAAATAGAAATAACATTTTTAATACAATTTTTTTAGAAATAAAAAAAGTTTATACTTTAATCACTTTAATTTCCTTAATAAAAAGATAAAATACAAATAAGTTCCAGCGTGTTCTTTTGATTTGCAATCTAGAAAACAAGAATTTAATTTTAAAACAGAATATAATTGACTTGTTCTTTTTATATCTTAGAAATTTTCTGATACAACTTAACATTTATTTTCAAATAATAATCGAGAAAAAGACAATTATAAATGCATTTTTGGCCACTATAAATAAATAACCTATTTCTTCATTTTTTATTTATTTATTTTTTTGAAGACCATTTTGCCTAATGACTATTTTTGGCCACTATAAATAAATAACCTATTTCTTCATTTTTTTTTTGGAGACCATTTTGTCTAATGACTAATCTCTGTTACATTTATTAAATTGGTTGTAGATTTGGTCTAAAGACATGCACATCAAATAGATTTTAAATTTGAATAATTCTGTTTTTTTTTTTTTTTTTTTTTTGCATATAGATGAATATATCTTTTTGTTATTATTAAAAGTCCAAATCTTTAATGTTCTCTTTTATCTCCATGTAGACAAAAATGAAGTAAAAAAGAAGACGAGAAATAAAAAAAAGAGGGTTTTGGAATATAAGTGAAGGATAATTTCAAAAATATACACAAAATAAATGAAAAGAAAATTGACTTTGCAATGAACAACACTTTCATTCCATTACCCATCTTGTGGGGGACAAAGTTGGACTCATTCCAAGAACAACCACAACCATCAACAAGAAGGAATAGACGCGTTTTGATTTTTCTTAAAAATAAATTTCAGAGGTTCACATTAAAATTTTTTTTTTAAAAAAAAGTCGTCCAAGTGGTTGGATAGGGATAGAAAATTAGAAATTTGGGTCCAATTCAATTATTTCCCCCCCAAGACACATAAAGTTCAACTGTGATTAGGAATTATGAACTTATACCTTGCATTGGTCATCAGTTAGCTCGATCTCAAAAAAAAAAAAAAAAAAAAAAAAGGACAATGAATGACCAAGATTGGTTTTCCTTAAACTTTTTCAATAATGCAAGGAAAGTTGTATTAAAGATTATAACATTTTGAATGTTAGCATTTGGAGCCCACCCCAATGAATTCTAGAATTTTGGATGCTACCCTTAATCATATGGCCCCGTATGGCTTGTAAGTCTTATTTGTTGAGATGGCCCACTTCAATTAAGGTAGGACTTCTATGGTAAAACCTTCCAAGGAAAATTACATTTCTATTCACTAAATTACATAAAATTATTAAAGTATTATATATATATATATCAGTTTTATACAAGTAATACAAATTTAATATCAAAATTATTGTACTCGTGATGCAAATCTTCCATAAAAGAAAATCATATTAATTTGACAAAAAAAAATCACATGGTTACATAAAAAATGAAAAGACAATTTAGATTGAAAATAGAATACGTATTATTAATTTGACAAAAAAAATCACATGGTTACATAAAAAATGAAAAGACAATTTAGATTGAAAATAGAATACGTATCGTAGAATATATAGAAAAAAAAATGAGATCACTTTGAGAACATTTTTGTAAAAAAGTGTGATAAAAAATTATGGAAAATAATAATAATCTTAAATCTAAAACTAAATTGAAATTTCTTATTAATAAACAAGCAAATAATTAATAAATAAATTCTAAAGAATATTAAATAAAATGAAACATAGAATAGAAATGATCATTAAAATTTAATTTTCAATGTTCCATGCTGCTTCTACTATTCAAACAACCCTGCCACGCACGAAAAACAAAAAAAAAAGAAACAAAAAAAAAAAAAAATCTTCCCACGCTGTTGCAACTCCTTTCGAATTCACCTTATATGTACACATATATCCACATGACTTTTCCACTCCCACCTTTTTTTTAAGTCCACCGCATATAGAATTATACTCAATAATTAAGATGATCAAATTATTTTTTCTAATTAAAAATTAATATATAAAATGCCCTAATTGTTTTATTATAAGGAATCTCAAATATTCAATTTATTAAAAAAAACCGCATTCAATCAAGAAATTTTATAGACAAAACATTTTTTTTAAAACAAAAACTTTTTTTGAATTAATTCAAATTAAACATTAAACATTTTATTTTAAGATTTAAACACTATAAAAAAAATTAAATTAATACTTATAGTAAACATAAATCATACCCTAACATAATTCTAAAACATCTAACTAAATATTTTATACTCTAGCTAGTTAACAGAAAAAAAAAAAACAAAATCACATAATTAATCAAAAAAACCAAATTTAATCTAAAAATTAATTTACAAAAACCAGATTTAATATAAAAAATAATTTATGTACTAGTTAAACTAAATCAATTGGTACAAATTAATAAGAAAAAGTTTTAATAAGAATCTCTAAATGAAAAATATTAATTAATTAAAAAATCAGATTAAATAACCATGACTTAAATAACCAAAAAATTAATTGTAACCAAGAATAAACATTTGAAGCTCTCAAAATTTCAATGTAAAAATCTAAAATTAAATTGCTATAAGAAATGATCAATTCACCTATAATTACAATATAGAAAAATGAAAATAAAACTAAATAACCATGAATTGTAACATATTTACAATGTCATAAAATGTCTTATTGCATGACATTTTGTTAAATCTCACTATAGGCTTTATCAATAACATTTTTTAAATGTTGTCATAACTAAATATTTAACAACATTTTTATAATGTTGTAAAATAATTTTTACATTGACATTGCATACAATGTTATTATACTTGTTTACAACAAAATCTTAAAAGTGTTGTAAACTATTCATATATTACAACATTTTCATATTGCTATTAAAAAAGGACCAATGACTTTTTCTCATAAAATGTTGTATTATTAAAATTTTACAAAATTAATTAGGACATTTTTAAATAAATGTTATTAAATATATATTGTAATGATATTTTTGTTAAGGTATTGTTTTCTAAATGTTGTTAAAAGTCTAATTTCTTGTAGTGTCATATAAGTGTAAACAAACATTAATTCATATTAAAGGCTATGTATTAAATGTGAATTACTTAATATGAAACTATTACATTTGAAATCAAAATATCAAAACTGTAGTTTATCATTAATGCTCTCTTAAAATCCAATACAACTACATTTTATAGTTAATATGAAGTTATCACCTGTCTTAACTAAACTTATAAAGAACATTAAACTTACTAGTCTCTTTAGAATCACACTTGATGCCTTGGTCTTCTTTCAATTTCGTGTGATCATATAATAAAAAAGCAAGCCTTTTTCTCTCATTGACAACATCAAACTTTTGCATTGGCCTCGTCTCATAAAATATTTAGCAAAAGAAATCATAAATACCCCACAATCACTGTCAACATAATGAAAAAATTCATTATCAAAAATGAAAAGATATCATAAAAATAATACATAATTAGTTTACCTATCTTGTTGTGTAAGTACACCATCTACAGAAAGACATTTTGAATAGTTTTTTATCGTGTTTTTTTAGTATATCATCTCTCAGTGCATCAAATCTAATCATATCGAGCTAAAGAGGTAACAAAATGCTATAAATACTCAATATAATCCCTAATTGAGGATTTAATAAGAGAAGATTTTATATTCAATCATCAACAAAAATAATGCGACCTAATACCCAATAAAATTCAAAAAAATATTTATAAAAAACAAGGCATAGTTTACATTAACCCAAGGACTAGCGCAATACATGTAGTGACTCAGTATATATTAAAAAATATCTATATCTTTAAGTGTAGAGATTAGTCTAACCTAAGACAAATATCTACTTTGCACTTTCTAATAAAAAAAATTATCGATTGGTGTGAATTTCATTTTAGGACTATTATCATACTTACCATTTTTTTGTACGTAGTAAAAGATTATATCAACATGTTACAAAAAATGTAATTTTTATAACTTACTATCAAAATGAAAGAAAACAATTGATTTTAACATTTGTAATAAAGAAAAAAAAAGATTATTGTCTTGAATAAGTCTAATTTTTATATTGTATATAATATGAATACAATTTATAAGATATATGTATATAATCTGACAAGAGATAAAATCATAATGTGGACAACTCTAAAAATAGAAACATTTTACACTTTCTGTATATATTTATGCATATGGTATACAACTTGTATAATATTTTGTATACAATCAATATAAAAAAATGCAACTAATCAACATAACAACATGGAGTTCAAATATCTTAGTGTGAAAAACTTATACATATATAAATATATAAGAAATAAAATCATAATGTGGACAACTCAAAAAATAGAAAACATTGTACACTTTTTGTATGTAAATATATGCATATGGTATACAACTTATATAATATTTTGTATACAATCAATATAAAAAATACAACTATTCAACATACAAAGATGGAGATCAAATATCTTTGTGTCAAAAATTTATAAATTTATAAATACACAACAAATAAAATCATAGTGTGGACAACTCAAAAAATAGAAAATATTATACACTTTTTGTATATAAGTATATGCATATGGTATACAACTTGTATAATATTTTGTATACAATCAATAAAAAAATTACGACTAGTCAACATACCATGATGGAGATCAAATATTAAGGTGTGAAAAATTTATAAAACCAATCTATGATGACTCTCAATTTTGGTCTTATTGACTTCATGTGTTCGACCATATTTTTTTTGGAATTAACCATACAAATTGATAAGATTTTAAATCATTAGAAATAAATAAATAATGATAATGATAAAAAATAAATAAATGAGTAAATAAATAAATATAATAGTAGTAACAAAAAAAAAACAAAAAAAGAGAGAGGAAAACAAAAAAAAGAAGAAGAAAAAGGGGAGAAAAGAGAGAACAAGGAAACAAAAAATGGTGTAGGGGGCCAGGTGCATGGGCCTATGTCCATGCGGCTTAAAAATCACGTATGGGAAACCAAATGAGAATCATATCTTATGAATAAGAAACGCTAATCCCTACTTGCCCAAACCATGAGCTTATTTGTCTAAATCAATGCAAATTGTCCCCTTGTGAGTTTGGAAAGAATCCCTTGTGTGCGCGTTGTCCAAACTATCCCCTTGCTCGTGAAACTCTATATAAAGGCCCCCCTATGCTCATTCTTCTCATCCCAAAGCAAGAATTTATACTTTCCTCTTGACTTTCTCTAGCTCCCTTCTTGGCAACCGTTTCTCACTTCTCCTGTGTTCTTGAGTGTTACATGAGAGCCAATACATAGTCTTTAATCTTAGTTAGTGTTATTTGGTGCAATTTATTATCACTAGTTGAGATGGGGTACTGACATAACATGCCAGCTTTTGGTTGGCCATGTGATTATTATTTAACATTTATTTATCCTCTAGCACTTGTTGTACTTGAGGGCATTTTCATAAATATGACCTTAGTGCGGTTGGGTGACTTAAGGTCAGGATGTTACAAAAGTTGGTATCAGTGTTAAGTTAGTAGATAATTTGGGCAAGTGTCTAAGATATAGATTGTGGATTGTAGGTTTGATGGAAGAGCCTTTCAGCGGTGCTATTTAGTCCTTAGGTTTAAGAAATGAGCTTAAGAAAAGACTTGGTTGTTGTCAAGGATGGCATAGTAGATCATGAAAATACAAATTTTTAGGACATAGGTCAGAAACTAAACGTGTTTAAAAACAAAATACTTGTTTGGTTAGGACATGAGATCAGAAGGATCTTGTATCTCTAGTTTCCATGTGGTATGAGATGCATAAAGATTTGGGGGCATGGGGGAATCTTGGAATTGAAGATTGAAAGAGTATGTTTGATGAATGGTCAGAGACTCTAAAAGATCTTGTTTTCCTTTGCTCAACTAGTATGGAATGGTTGAGTATAGTGGAGCTTGAGAGACGTTAGTCATCTAGACATTTGTGAACTATTTGGTTGTAGTGAAATCTCCGAGTAGACACTCATGTCATTGAGCAAGAGTGGTATGAGATACTTGAACTTGGAGGCATAGGTAGAAGCTGAGAAACTTCTCTATATTAGTGTAAAATGGTAAATTTTGGTTGAATGATTGCTACATGTTTGCTATTATCATTATTTTAACTACTATCATGTAAGATTGAAAATCCTATACGTAGAAACATCAGAGGATTTTAAAAACCCTCAAACAAAACTTAGAAGAATGAGCTTAGATCACTTGAACAGATCGAAGACCAAGATACATGAATCTTGAATCATGATAGCACGAATGATATGAGAACATGAGACAATTGTTACAATGACAACAATAGTGATACAAATTTTCAAATGGACATAGTGGAAATAGCTATTGTCACAATTCTAGAGAAGCGTCTTATATCTAGGTTTTGAGAAAACAGATCTGTATGCACTTGAAATAAGTAATGAAGTTAAAATCTTTTGTGTACATTGAGAATTACACTTTCTTTTCTTTCATAGTGCCAAAATAAGTTATTGGAACTTCAAAAACTTTTGGCTTGTTGATAATAGCGACAACCAAAAGAAACGTGATTAGGGAAGAAAACACCAATGAGTTTGGCCAAAGGGACCAAAAGGCACCTATGGCTGTATCAAA
>JAJIYU010009271.1:0-17329 GCA_030144865.1 Tinospora cordifolia | reverse complement strand
AGGGTTCCTGTGTACATTAGTCTATGTACAAAATGACATCATGGTAAATAAAATTCTTCATTTATTCATTCGACAATTCCGAGTATAATAATTCATTACAGCGAAAAATAAGTTCAAAGCTAAAAATACATGATTTCTCTTAGGCCGATGTGCCATACATTGAAATAAATAAAAACTTTTAATTGGTAAATCACCTCACAAACTGATTAATTTCCTGTTGTGAAAAATAGGGGGTGAGCTAAAAAGCCTAGTGAATCATTCTATCTATTTAATCCATTATTCCAACCAGACAATGCAAGCAAATCAAACACTTTCAGAGATTAATTCGATTTAACCAATATATTAATTCAGTCGTAATTTAGACCGAACGAGAATACTCTCTATGCTCCAGATCTAGGGAGAGAGATCAATTCTGAAACTCGAACCCATTTCCAGTGGAATCATTCTTGAAACCCATTCCATGCTGGTGTCAGTATTGACAGCCAGTTCCAATTCTACATGGAACACAGAAAGTCCCCCATACCGATACGTGGTTGAAATCTCATTTAATCTGACTTTTGTGTGCAAGAGCATAGTAGATAAATATTTCAACAGAAATTGAACATATCACGGTATAACATGATAAATCAACAGAAGCACAAATTTTTGATTTCTAATGTAGAAGATCGTACGAGACGCAACAACAGAGCATACTCTCTCAAACAGGAAAAACGACTTTCGATTTCTGATGTAGAAGATCGTACAAGACGCAACTACAGAGCATACTCTTTCAAACAGGCAGAACGACTTTCGATTTCTGATGTAGAAGATCGTACAAGACGCAACTATAGAGCATACTCTCTTGGTCATGCAACATGATAATTGAATGACATAAATGCAAAGAACTAGAATAAAAGCAAAGAACTAGAATAAAAGCAAAAAAAAAATCAAGCTAACCAAACAAGCAAACATCATCTAAATCAAAATAATAAATTAAAAGAAAGGAAAGAAACTCACATCGAGATTGCTTCCTAAATTAATTGTAGCACTTCACGGCTACTACTTCGCGAACCATTTAGAATAGCTCAAGCAAAGAAGAACTAGAACTAAGGTTGCCAAGAAGGAGACAAAGAGAAAAAACAAGATGAATTTTCAACTCTTGTCTTTGGGATGAATGAAATGGGTGGAGTAGGGGGGTTTATATAGGGCCCTCTTCCAAATAGTATTTCTATCTTTCCAATGTGAGATTATTCCTTCCTACACATGCCCACTTTAACATCTCAACAAATGAGATATTTCATTCATGAATGTCTTTCCTTTACACATTACTTCTCTATGTATATTACCATCATACTAAACGAAATATTATTTTCATGAGTGCATTTAATTAATACTTTATACATATACTTTTCTATATTAATATTATACTAAAAATACTATTTTCTTATTCAAATAAAGAAGCATTTATTTACCCAACAATTCTATATGTCTATTATTAATCAATGTATATTCTTTTATACTTCTATGCTAATTAGTTAATTGCATACCAATGACAAATATATATATGTATTTATAAATATATACGTATATGTGTTTTAAACTCAAATTTCGGTTATTACATTACTAAAATTTTCGGTATTACAATTATTACGTCACTAAAATTTCAGGTATTACATAGGGTGACTCTAGGTACATTGTCTCTAAGTTCTTGCTTTGTTTTAGTTGTCTAGGGGTTTGTGTTTCTAAGTCAATAGCATTTCATTTGTTTTCTCGGTACAGGGAGTTTGGGTTATAATACTCAAATAATTAACTGCATACATGACAAACAATCACACAACAAACAACCAACCAATGCAAGCTAGCATAATGCAATCCCGAAGCTTCCATCTGTGCTTCCAGGTCCGTGTGCCCCATCCCACACTCGCCCTTCCACACATACTTCCGCCCAAAATTACATTACACCCAAACAATGACGCAAGTGTCTCGATATCCATGGCTGCAACTATCCCACCATCATTAACCGAGCTCTTAGTTAAAAATAGTGTGACAGTGCACCCATAGACGTGTTCTAAGGCTAACGCAAGCCCCACCATACTGTACCACCCCATCCCAGTATAATACAGTGCGTACAAGTTCAGCCAAAGAAATCGATCACTTACCAAACATGGTCCATCATTCTCCAAATCTAGGATTCCTCCATACCTCCAAATCCCTAAAAACCCCATCCTACATAGAGAACAGAGATACAGGATCCTCCCAGACTCAGGTCCCTACCAAACAAGTGTGCATTCAAGTACGTTATCGGTCTCTAACCTATGTCCTAAAGTCTTTTAATTTATTTATGATCTATTGGACTCCTGAGACAGAACTTGGTCTATACCTAGACCTAGGGTCTTAGTACTTTACTTGGCTCAATATCCTTCAGTAGGATTTCCAAGTTTGACTTTATAAAACTTCGATGTGACATCATCGCCTCGAGTTACACCTGTGATTGTAACTCAAGCGCGTTGGCATCACCCTAGTTTTTTCCTAGACTTCTAGCCACCTACTATTAATTTCTATTCAGTTTTATACAATTGTTTCTTGTGGTACCATCCATTTGGAGTACTGTCACCATGGGTCCTTTTTGAATGATAATGAAGCCTTCTAGGGACCTTTAATCAACATAAAGGTGAACCCTCGGGTACATACTTTCGAAGAAGATGATCTAACCAGATTTGATCAGCCCTTCAGGGACCTTTACCCTGAAATCAAGTCAACTATCAGGAATCACTACCTTTACTTGGATCACATCAATAATAATACTCAATTATGTTGGCAATACTTCCTCACCTCTAGACCTCTACCCATACTACCCTTTCACAAAATCATATCCAAGAAAATTCGTTTTTCGATGAAATAAAATATGATGAAATTCATTTTTAGTGAAAATCAAATTTAATAAAATCTCCATTCCAATGAAAATCATATCCGGTGAACTCAAATCTAGTCCAATGTATCATATTACTGGGCTTTGATACCATATTTGTAATACCCCAATTTTCAACTGGATCTCCCTTCACATTTTACCTCACGTGTGGATCGTCGCCCGTTGAAAATCGGAATGCTACTTAAAATTTTCTTCTATCAAAAATCTTTTTCTTCAAAATTTTGTTCATAATCATTAGGTCTCAAGTTAATGTCTATATAGATATCTTATACAAAACAAAAGATCAAAATAGTTTTTCAAGACATTCACTGGATTTTGCAATACAGTATATAAATAATGTAGTGAAAATCTTTAAAAACATGTATTAAAACAGAAATGTTAAACACATAATATTGGTCACAAATCTAATCAATTGAATTTAAAATCAAATAAATACATGAAAATTGTTTTAGAAAAATTAAACAAAATATCACTTCCAATACCATATATCCTGGACTACCTCCCCAATGAGGTGTCCAATTAAAGTGCAAGTCTTTATATGTAAGTTACCATACTCTACGTCTATCGGTACCTAAAAAATAAAGTGGGAGTGAGCTCGAAAGCCCAGTGGATCGTTCCTACACATCACATGTATTATACAAACCCAATCCAAAACATTACAAACAGTTTCAAACATTAAGCGTTTCAAACATTCCTTTGTTTTAGTTGTAGTCTAAGACCGAAAGAGGGTTGAAATGCCTCTCGGTATTCCCTGTGATTCAATTAAATCTCAGATGGTCTCAATAACCGTCCAAAATCAATTGACACACATATCATAGCCTAAGAGAGAGTACTTACCATGACATCGTACCGTCTCCCAAAGACTTCGAGCTGTCACAATCAGCTCTAGTTGGGAATACCTACAATCCACCTTGTAGCTCGACAATCTCAAGCGGTGACATATAGGTGAAGCCACCTCGATCTGCTTCAGGCTCGACAATCGCACCGGTACGTGGATTCTTAATAAACTATCATCTTATCTTTAGTTTTTCACAAACAATCTCAAACACATCAAGCATCACACAATTCACTAGGAAAATAATTCCAATTATGCATGCAAGTTAACGTGAAAAAGTGCATGAGTAAACAATGGGATCTAAATGCATATTTTTCTATTCATGCATGCCATAATTGAATGAATCTAAGTGCAAACCTTTATTTTCAATCATGTCATGAACTGATTATACATGAGTCTAAATAATTCATCATGAATCACACATCATTCCAATAAATCAAACAGTTTCAATCAATTTCCTAATAAGATTCTAATAACCTAGAACTATTCAAACAAATGTTTTGGATTTTAAATCTATATAATACATATGAGCAAGGAAGTCACGCCCACTTGATTCTGTCGATCTTCAAGGCTCCTTGCTTTCCTTTGAATAATTTGATACTATAGAATTGTCAAATCTGAAATTTAACAATAAATAAAATCTTTTAACTTTCTACTTCATATTCAATCTAATCCAAGGCATTATCAGGCTTAAATAGTTTCTAAATTAATTATAAGGTTTAAATATCAACTTTAACCAATTTCGAGTTATTCCTACATTTTTAGAATTTTATATAATTAAGATGAAACAGTTCTAAGTTTTCCAAATTTCTTAATCTACCATTACTTTTATGTTTATATTGTAGGAAAATAATAATTCTTTTAACTTAAACTTTTAATTTAAAACTAAAACTATCGTAATTACATTTCAAGCTTCTACAATTCATTTACTTCTAATTAGATTTATTTAGATTATAGCTAATAAAAATACTAACTTAAATTTGGGCTCTAAAATAATTCTTTTATGTTTTATAATATCATCCCACTTAAAAATGGACTTTTATATCTAATTTTGAGTTAAGTTCCAAATTATTAATTAATCATCTGAAAATTCCTAAGTCACTCTTTTTAAGATAAAATATTCATCTTCAGATATTAAACTTTATTAAAATAACTATTCTTCGATCTTTTAGTTCCCATAACTTAAATAATTTATTCATATCTTAAATAAAATAATTACGAACAAAATAAGACTTCCAGATAGCCTAAGTTTAGTTTCAGTATTTAAATTTTCATTTATTTTCTATAATAATTTCAAAGCTTTCAAAATTTTATTTTTTTCATGTCTTTAACTAATTAAAATAGTTAAATTTTAAGTCTCTAATATTATATGTTTTTTTTCTATTGTCTAAAAATTATCGTTAATTAAATCAAGATTTTATTAATTTATTCTTTAATTTAAGTTTTTTAAAAATATTAGATCTCCTCTTTTCTTTCTAAACATTTAAAATAAGTCAAATTATTTTATTAATTTATTCTAAATTAATTTTAATTCAAGATCACAAAAATAAATAAATCAATCAATCAATCAATAAATAAAATAATTATTACACCTTTCCGAATTTGCTCCCCGTTCAGGAATTCGCTTTCATGTACAACAACTCAACCTCATTCAGTGAACATCCATACTCAAGCTGGAAAATTTCTACATTTTCTTTCATCCAAACCAGCAGCTCACGTTCTTCACTTCTTCCATCTAGGTCCAAATCACACTAGCTCACAGCCCCTGTTCATGATTCTTCAACCAATGCCGCACCATTCATCATCCTCTCCACTGATTCATGCTCAACAACTCAATTTATTGGATTCATTCTTTAAACACCAACAAAAACATCATTAAAACACCCCATCTCACAAAGATTCAACCCAAAATGAAACACAAATTTAGTTTCAAACCAGAATTAGAACCCAAAAAATGAGGCGTCATCCTCTCTGTTTTTCGCATCCGAGAAACTAGAAAATAACCCAAAATTTGCTGCTTGCTTCTTCTATTTTTTGCCGAACGCCCAACCTTAAACCAAACTAGATTTTCTTTTGAGTTTCTTCTTCTTCCGTTACAGCCAAAATGCCCACCCAAATCATACATTAAGGGGTTGTTCTCCATGGTTTTGAGCTCCCAAAGCACACCTTCCCTATTCTCCAACGGTTGACCGAACCAGAAAAGTGGAGCAACAAGACTGGTGGTGCTCCTTTCAATCTCTGTTGAACGATTCACAACACTCTCAAAACCAGATTTTTATCAACAGATTTCGAAATTTCCCTTTCCTTGTTGCTCCAACCGAAATCCCCAAATAGAAAATGCATGCCTTCAAGATCCCAAAATTCAAGCTCCATGTCATGCTCTATTTTTTTTTCTGGTTTCAAACCCAGAAATTTAATTTAAATTCTGGTTTTTTTGGCTTGTTTCCCCATCGTTATCTAGCTGCCCTTGACTTGAACTTGCCCAAAACAGAGCACGACTTCTTCTTTGTTCTTCATTCCTCTGTTTGTGCAACAACCCCCAAAACAGTGGATGCCAATTTCATCTTCTTCCTTGAGTGGTATGCAACTGCGTCTTCTTCACTCACGGACTGCACCAACTGCTCATTGTTCGTGATTCAAACCAGAAATCCGGATGTGAAACTTCTCCTTCTTTCGTTCTTCGTCCGGTTGCAATAGCAGCAGCAGCAGCAGCTACGATTCCTCTTCTTCACTAATCCGAAATGCCCAAATCATCTTGCTTCTTCGATCATGTTCCAAATTTCTCTGGTTTTCTCCTGATTTTGACGCACCATTGAACCAGATTTTTCTGGTTTCTTCTCTCTTTTTTTTTTTTTTAACTAAATACTTGATGCAATTGTAAATCTTTATCATATAATAAAATGATAAGTAACATGATATTAGCTAACTATTACATCAAATATATATCTATATGAACTTTTCTTAGAATCACATACTTCTTTTAATCTTTTAATTTAATTTAGGCTTAAGCTTTCATTTCCTTTTTTTTTCAATAATTTTTTTTTTCTCAGTTAACTGTAGTCCTAAAATAAGTTTTCAAGATTTATTTTGTTATATATATATATTTTTTTTTCCTAAATTTCTAAGTTTTCATTTTTGCTAAAAATTCTCAAATTTTAGATTTTATTAATATGAATAATATTATTTTATTGTTTTTTTTTTTTATTATTTTTTTTGCACTGCTCGTGCCATCGCGTTTTCATCTTTAAATCACTTTCATCGTCACACTAGTGCCTTCGTGCTTGCGCGAATAAGCTATAAAATAATTCATTTTCTAAAGTATAGTCTATATTTATTTTTAAATAAGATATAATTCTTATTCATTTATTTTTATTAGCATTATAATTTCATTTATTTATTTTACTTTATTTTTCGTGAACCTTGTATTTTTTTACTATTATTATTATTTTTTCTAAAGTATTGTTATTTTGTTTTAAAATTCTCATCTTTATTTTGTTGTTTTATTTTAATTTCTCATTTTCCTACAAAATAATATTTTATTCTATGTCAGCTTGCGATGTAGCGTGCTCGCAAAATTTCGAGGTGTTACAATCCTTGATATCTATGTGACATGGGACGCATAGGGATTTGGGGTATGGAGGAATCTTGGACTCGGAGATTGACGAAACATGTATGGTGAGTGATCGATTCTTGGATAGAACTTGTATGTATTGTATTCTACTGGTATGGGACGGTCGCGTATGGTGGGTCTTGCGTCAGCCTTAGGGGCGAGACACTTGCGAAATTGTAATGGGTGATGAACGAACTCTTCAGAAGAACTTGCACACATTGTATTCTACTAGTACAGGACAGTCGTGTATGGTGGGTTTTGTCTCATCCTTAGATATCAGGACTTGGCATAAATATACTAATCGTAATGGAATTGTTTAGTTCCATTATGCCAACGTGTATTGTTTGAATGGTTGCTACGTGCTTGTGTGTTATATATGTGGTATGATTATTTTGAGTATTGATACACAAATTCCTATACCTAGAAAGAAAAAAAAAATTTGTTGACTTAGAAGCATAAACCCCTAGGCCATTGAAACAAATCGAAAAGTTAGAGACTTGAATTTAGAGTCACAGTAGCACGATGCAGTAAAGGGTATTGATGGATACTAAAATTTTTTGCTTCGAAAAAAAATCTTTGACTTCTAGATAATGCCGAGAGGTTGAGGTAGACCTAGGAGAGGTGCGACTAGAGGTAAGGATGGAGCCAAGACGAGACATAGTGATGAGGGCACTCTTGTGACACCAACACTGGTAGTGATTACATTGACACCAGAGGCCATAACCGAGATGATGTAGAGGGTAGCGGAGCAAGCCATGAAAACCTAGTAGCCATCAGCATCACCATGACCATTAGTACCAGTATAGCCACAAGTGCAGCCATAGTTAGTGATAGAGCCAGTGGCACAAGCTCAGCCTTAGGTCCATCAGGGGTCCACTTCCATGGAGGCAGTACCATAGAATAGATCCACTAGGTTTGATAGGGAGCAGAAGGATCTAGAGGTGGAGTTCTAGAAGCTATGTCCCAGTACTTTTGAGGGGACTGGTGATTATATGGTAGCCGACAGGTGGTTCACGAAGATAAATAAGCACCTGGACACTACGGGGCATTTGGGCCTAGGAGAGTGCCACTGGCAGTGCATCAGTTGGTAGGGTCAGTTTACCATTGGTGGGAGATGATTGTGAACAACCCCACTATTGATCAAACAGTCATGACTTGGGAGGATTTCAAGACAAGGTTTTATAATAAGTTTTTCTCCACCGTAAGGAAGAGACAGCTGCAGTCAGATTTTTCAACCTAAAGCAGAGGACCATGATGGTCACAGAGTATGAGCAAAGATTTACAGAGTTGGCTAGATTTGCTCCTACCTTGGTCATAGATGAGCAGTCCAAGACGGATCATTTTATTGAGGGTTTGAAAGTGGAGATAAGAAAGATTTTGGCACTGCTTAAGTTGACGACCTTTATGGATACGGTGGAGAAGGCCTAGATCTTGGAGAGAGACTTGGAGTTTGAGCAAGCATTGAAGGTCAAGAAAAGGACTAGGTTAGAGAAGGTTGCGGAACCTTCACAGAAGAGGCCAAATAAACAGGAGGGGTACAAAACACCTCAACCTCAAAGCCAGACTCAAACTCAGGATAGATAGCAGACCCAACAAACTCGACCCGTTTGTGCGACTGATGACCAGAGGGAGAGGGCTAGGAAACATGGGTTATGTTTTGTATGTAATCAACTAGAGAGGGCACTTGGCTAGAAGTTTACCAAAACACCAACGCCTACCCCTCAGCAGTTGCAACAGACACGTGGGCATAGTAGTGGTCCACAGGAGAGACAGGAACCACAGTCCCAGCCACAACAGAGAAACTAGGCCCGACTGTATGATGTAGACGCCTAAACAAATCCTACTCTAGCAGTAGAAGGTACATTTCTTTTGTTTAGCACTGCTGTCCAAGTTTTGTTTGATTCGGATGCCACTAGATCCTTTATTTCTAAAAACCTAGTAAATAGGCTACAATTAGTGACAAGTCCATTGGCTATAACATTGGATGTAGCTATGCCCATAGGGGCTACTGTGAGTTCAAAGAAGTACTGTGGGTGTGAGATTAGGTTTGGGGATTAGGAGGTTAGAATCAATTATAGTTATTACAAGTCACAATATCCAAATGCTGTGGAAAATGGGCGAGTGTTGAGATTTTGACTTCACATAGGAATAGGTTATCGACCATCTGTGATAAATGGAAGTTGTGTTTTATCATGATTAAATTATAGGGTACTAAATCAAATGTTTGACTCTTAAATAGTGTTGAGAGGAAAATGGCTTGAGATGAGAGTAGAGACAAGCTACAATAGAGGAGTGAAGGTACCTCTATGCTAGAGGCATCAATAGAGGCAATGGTGACTTTAGAGATTATAGTGGAGTTCTCATAGAGAGCGACGTTAGATGTCCTTTTGAGGATTATGGAGCAAGTGATGAGAAGCTTGCAGCCAATAGTGACACCACCACCGCTAGTACTGATACAACCATAGAAAGAGCCACCGACTTTACTTTTATTACACGCTTATCAGAAGGCCAAACTTCCCAACATAGTGTCATAGATCAGTTTAGTCATTTATGACAAGGAACAGCTAAAGTCACACCCAGTACAATTGAAGGGAACTGTAGCGAGAGCACAGATGATAAAGTATAATATTAGATAAACCTATGCCAAAACCTAGACTCAGAAGCTACACTTATTCACCACATAAACTGTTAGACTACATGTTGAATGGAAACAAAATTGTCTGAACAACTCAAGTCTATCCCAGGTAAGAACATCCATCAAACTGTTGGTAAGCCTCATATTTCTTTTACGGAAATGTCATGGATGTCACATATGAAACACGAGGAAACAATTGAGCTACATTAGTTCAGAAACCCAAAGACCTACATAGCTATGTGAAAGACTTGAGAAAATGTAAATTGATCCTTTATCATTGCAAGATAATGAATCCAACATGGTCTAATAAATACATTGGCTATATCCATGAATTTGATGAATGGGATCTGACTGAAGAATCATTTATGCGGGGTCAGAGTGGAGTTGTGGAAGAGAAATGGGTCATTGGAAAAATATAGATCGCCTGATAAAGGTAGTGTACTTCCTAGCTATTCGATGTACGGACCTAGTGACTAAACTAAGGGAGTGATATATTCTAGAAATTGTTGGGTATATCATTTGAGTATTAACTTGATTCAAATTTCGAGGACAAAATTTTATTTAAGGAGGGTAGTTTGTAATACCTCGAAAAAATTTATAAAACGTACACGTCCTTTTTGGAGATATTGAATTATAAAATAATTAAATAAAAAAATAAGAAAAATACTTATTTAAACATAACGAAGTATAAATAAGATTTTCCAATACGCGCAGAAAATAGATTTTTAAGATTAATAATATGTGAGTTTAAAAAAATAATAATAAATATGAGGTTTGCAAAAAAAAAAAGAAATAAATGAGTTCAAATCATATTTTATTTAAATGGATATATAACCTATGGTTTATGAAATAAAATCAAATATTAGTGGATGGAATTCTTGCAAATTATTCTAGATCAATGGCATCTCTATCTAATATTTTGCTTGAAACCTCTCGGAAAGGATTGTGCTACTCAAAGTGTACTATAGTATTTCAAAAATGGATCTTGAGAAGTATGATGAGTACAATGGAGTTGGGCATGTTGAGTATTGCTTCTAGGTTACGCTTTGATGTCTCAATTACTCTATTTCTCTATTTTAAAGAGGATATTTACTTCAATATTTTACAAAGGTCATTTACATGTTTGTATTTGGCTCTTCCAGTTAGGGGCATCCAAAATACTAGACCAAATGGAAATCTAATCTAACTGAACTAGCCACAGATGGGTTGGCTGGGTGCATATCCCCCATTAGCAAGTATAGTGGGTCAAAAATATAAGGACCCAAGATGTTGGGTCAAAATTTTGGGTGAATACAGAAATAGAGAATATAAATTGCATACCAATGGCCTTGTATGATATCAATTTCCAATTTGAGACGATGTATTTGAAGGTTGTCTTCATGTTCAAAGAGAATCGTATATCTTTGACTAAATCTTGGATTCGAATAAAATCTGGGCCATGAATTTGGTATATGTTTATGTTTTCATGTTTCAGCATTATACCTCTACGGACACACGTAAGAGTGCATTTCAGACTCATCTTGACCCACGGACAAGGAAAAAATAAATAAATAAATAAATAAATAAAGAATAAGAAGCTTGTTTTGCTTTGTTTTCATGTACAAAAGAGATTTGGGTTGTCAACAAGAACAAAGAAAAGCAAGAAAAAAACTTTAGATCTAAAATTTTCAAATCTGGAAATTTCAGATCTGAACCATTAATAGATGATCTGAAGCTGGAATGAAGACGAAGATGAAGATGCAGATCTAAAGTGTTTGCTGCTGTGTTTTCTATATGAATTGAAGAAGAAGAATAACCACGAAGTAGATCGAGTGCGCAACGAAGAAGAATGGATCCAGTGCGCAAGATCACAAATCTTTTATTTGGTGAAATAGGGGAACGTTAAGCTGTTGTAAATCTGTAGCGAAGAAGATGCAAGGGACAAAGTGCAACAGCTGGAACGTGATTTGCTGCTGCTGCAGCTTCACTGCTAGCAAAGAGGAAATATACACATAGAGGACTGCTAGGTTTGTTAAGGATGTGATGGTAATCTCTTCACATAGCGCCAAGATTGGAGCATTTTGGGTTTTAAAAACTTTCTTATTCTTGGTTTTTAGTTTCTTTTTTGTGTGTGTGGCAGCTAGGGTTTCATGATTCACCAATTAGACACTTCAAAATTAGTGTTGCTTATATGTGTGCACACACACACATGGGCTTATTTTGCATAATAGGGCATAGTGCACATGATCAAAGTGTGGTGTACATGAGATCATTCTTCATGGTTTCTCATAGGTGTGGTATACTTGATTATTTGCATGGCACATGAGATCATTCTACATGATTCCAAATAAGGGAAACGTCCTATATTGAGGTTGGTAGGATGAGTATGTACATGATCATGGTGTTCCACCCACGTGGTTTGCACATGTTTAGGGGTGGCCATGAATTTATGGGTCCACATAAATTTAATAAAAATTCACATCTCATTATTTATCAAGAATTAAGGACTTTATTATATATTTTTATGTTCTTAATAAAATAATGCACATTTCCAAACTATCATTTGGCTAGGGTGTAACATCTCAAAAATTCGTATGAAATTTGAAAATTTATTTAGGGAATTATATGGAATTGACGGATAAAAAATTTGGTAAGTCCAAGTTTAGTCAAATAAGGAATAAAATCAATTTAATGGATTTTTGGAAGAAAATATATGAATATATTGTATATCATGGGATATCATAGCCAAAAAATACAAGGATATGTGCAATTTTTATGGAAACAAGATTAGAAAGTCAATTTGGATTAAGGTTTGGCAAAAATTCAAAAATAGAATATGAAATTCGGCTGAAAATCATATAAAATAACTCAAAATGCATCCAACGGCTGCAAACCGTCGATCTGAGTTCGATCTCACAATCTGGCGGCTGCAAGATGATTCGCACCAATGCCCGAGCTCACAGGATAATGAAGATTGAATGGACAGAGATGATCAAGGACAATCGGACGGCCGCAATCAAAGTCACGAAATCCCAATCGCGAAGTTGCACGGTGCAACTCCGTGCGCGCCAATATCGACCCTTCGATTTGATCCGTGTGCGTGTCTCAAGGACGATCTAATGCGGCAGAAAAAAAATACAAAAAAATAGACAGAAAATTCACTGAAATTAATGAAAAAATCCAAATAAATACCAAAAATTGATTTTTAAATTCAAAAAAAATTTGAAAATACTTATTTTCCTCTTATAATTAGGAAATACAAAATTTTAGAGAATTTAGGTGTTTTACTCCAAGAAAAACTCAAAAGTTTCTATTTTTTCCCATTTGAAAATCTATATAAACCCCCCTAGGCTCTCACTTCCCGCATTCCAAAAATAAGAGTTGAAATTTCCTCTTATTTTCTCTAAGCCCTCTTTTTGGCACCTCTTCTCACCTTTCTTTCCTCTCTCTTGTGTGCAAGAAGTTTCTCTTGGGTTGAGGAATTAATTTGGGTGATCTTCGTTGGTACTAGTGCGTGGGGAAATTGCTGCAGAAATTTGTGAAGAAAGCATTACAAGGTGGAAGTGATTTCTAGAACACCCTTCTATTCTTATTTAAATTTATGGCATACTCATTGTTTGTGTATTTTTCACTAAAATCAAAGATTTTCAATTTCAGTTTCAGAATTTTAAGAGTTTATTTCAATTTTTTAGTTTTGATTTATGTTTAAGTAATTATATCATTCATGCCATGTTAGTATCACACTTAGGCTTTTAAATTAAAGTATGATGCATGTTTTATGAGTGTTTCATGAATTGATTGTGTAAATTCTGAATTTAAGTTTGATTTCATATTCAGCAATTTATGTTATGAGATCATGATATGAGAGTTAAGCTGAGACAATGGTGATAATAACCACGTACCATCATAGTAGTCAAGGCGATGTTATGAATGTCCTTTTCATATGAGTTAGGTCATATGGTTTTTAGACCTAAGTACTTGAGGGTCGTGTACTTTGTGAGTCGCCACGTGTAACGAGTTGATCCCGAGTGGGTCCTGTTTACTTAGTTAAGAGCATCTAGGGATTAAAGGCCCTTTTGGTCTGAGACTCAACTAGAACAAATTGTTGTTTGAAACACCTAATGATTGTAAGTGTTTGAATTATGATTATGTTATGAGTTTGAATATGAAAGATGGTTGTTCGAAAAGGATCCATTGGGCTATGTGCTCACTCCTTCCTTTCTTACTTTTTCTAGAAACGTGAAACCTATGAAGTAGTTGAACATGGATAGTTCTTAGAAAGTTTCTACCTTATTATTTTTAGAATTTTTAAGGGCATGTTGCCCAAAGTTTAAATCTTCTCTACTGAAAAGTATTTTGAGTTTTTCACTATAATAACTAAATTTTTTTGAAAAGTTTAGTACTTTCGATTTTTTTTATTATGAATAAAATAGTTTGAATTTCTTTATTTCTTTTAATTTTCCTTGATTTTATTAAAGTGAAAATTGTGTATTCTTGAATTTTTATACAAAGACATGAGATATTGAAAAAGAGAAGAATAAGTGTGTGTCGCTTGTAAAGTAACACCAACCCGACCCGCAGTTGGTTAAGTCCATTGTCAAGAGAATGGTAGTCATGTCCAATGCTTAAAGATATGGCGGTCCTATGGTTTTCCCCATTTGACACAAGATCACAACCCTTATGTGCAACATTTTTTTTAATTTTTATATTGTTTGTTTTTTTTTACTCATTTGTATTTGTTTCTAAACTTGGGTTATTACAATTTTGTTTTTCTAAATTATTGCATGGGTTACTAGTTATTCAGGAAGTCCCAAGGATTTGGGAAGAGAAAAAGGAAAGAAGGATAACATAACATGGGGCTCACCTCTCGGGGCCTTAAGATAGAAAGAAAAATATTGTCGAATGATGTTGGCTCGAGGTAGGAGAGGTGGTGTGTTAAAAAGGTGGTATTACACTTAGCCAATAGATGTATTGGGTAAGAATTAGAAAGAGTTGACTAATAAGGTAAGATCTTTACTTTGATTCAATTTAAAATGCCCTACTTCCTATTTTGAAATTGAAAACAATTTTGAAAAGTGGTTTTTCGAAAAGGAAATATATGTTTTCAAAGGTTTTGTTTCGATACAAAGATTACAAGTTGAGCTGATAGTGGGTAAGCCTTGTCCCGAGTAAAGCTAAACATTGAAAGGGATCTGGATTATCCCATTCTAGAAGGCTAGTTACTAAGTAAACTTCGATTTCGCCACCCAATTGGAGGTTGTTTCACTAGCTCATACAAGTAGTCGGAGTTGAAGAACACACTTATTTTCTGCAAGAAAACTAGGAGCTCATAATTAAAGGCAAAGGAAAGTACTAGAGTACAAAAGTAGTACTAGGAGTGGTACAAGAACTAGATGAAGGTTGAACCTTTCAACCAGAAATTGAGACCTTAGATCTAGGAAAGAAACCTTAGGTAGAGACGTAGGTGTTGTCAAGAGAGGCATAGTGGGGATCATGAATAAAACATTTAGGAAGGCATTACCTCAGATGATACCACAAGTTGTGCCACAGCTGTAGGTATAAGAACAGATTCCAATGCAGCAGCACGTGCCAATACTCGAGTTCCCAGCTCGTTAGAGGGCATAAGAAGACAAGGAAGACAAAGAATAGAGAGATGTTGATGGAGTTGCAGAAATTTCGCCCATATCAATTTGGTGGCACTTCTGACTGCATGATGGCAAACCACTAGTACCAGGAGTTAAATGAACACCTAGATGTATTAGGAGCAATAGGTCCCTGTAGAGTGGTGTTGGCTACCCATCAATTTAATGGACCAGCTAGGAGTTGGTAAAGGATGCGAAAGGCAAATCCAAATACTAACATCAGAAGAGGAATTGGGGAGAGTTCAAGGAAGTGTTATATGAGAACTTCTTCCTAGAGGCTACATTGAGGAAGATGCAGTCTCATTTATTCAAATTAAATCAGAGGAACATGATGGTAGCTGAATATGAGATCAAATTTATTGAATTGGCCAAATTTTCACCTGAGTTGATCAAGGAGAAGAAAATGAAGGCCAACCAATCTGTAGAGGGTCTCAAGATCAAGATCAAAAAAGTAATAATGCCACTGGGCCTGAAGACGTACAAAGACATTGTGGAAATGGCATTGATATTAGAATAGGAACTCAATCTTGAACGTAAATTGAGGAATAAAAACAAGAGGTTAGGTAATGACAAAGATTACCAAGGAAACCAGAAGAAAAAGAATACTAGTCAGAACGGTGGCAATAAAGTGCTTCAGACTCTAAATTGAACCGAACATGCCACAAAGGAATAGTTGGAGCAGGCTAGATGTCAATGACAATGCTTTTAGTGTAAGCAGTCAAGACATATAACAAAGTTCTATCCTACTGTAACACCCCAACCCCTGCATCTTTAAGCATTGGACACGACCACCATTCTCTTGAAGGTGGACTAAACCAAACGGCAGGTCGGGCCGATGTTACATTTACAAGTAACAAACACTTGACTTTCTTTCTATTTCAATTATTTCATGCCTTGATTGTATTTAACAAAACATAACTTAAATGTAAGAATTTAATAAGGCAACAGTAAAAGAAATAACTAAAATTCATAAACTCAATTAATTAAATAAAATTGAATACATAATTTGATTCAAAAAATGTATTACAGCGAAAGTCTTAAAACTTGGGCAACATGCCCTTACATAAAAATTAGAAACTTTTTAAACAAAAGAACCTAACTAATATTTATGGTCCTCATGTAAATCAATTACCTGAAAAATTGAAGGAAGGGGTGAGCACATAGCCTAGTGGATCTTTCTAAACATCTAAATCATTATTTCAATTTAAACAAACCAAACATATCAAAAACTTTTATACATTAGGCGATTCAAAAAATTTCTTGTTTATGGTTGACATTCGGACCAAAAGAGTTTAATCTCTGTGTTCCACATCGTTGGGAGAGAGAATCACTCTTGGAAACTCAAACCCCAATATCTAAGAAGTGGGATCACTCTTGGAAACCTAGTTCAAATTCATCAATGGTAAACCGGCAAGCCGGGTCGGGGGGTGGAACACACACAATGACACTATGCAGTCCATCATCGCGCTGGTACGTGGATTGAATCGTTATTTAATCTTTTCTTAATGATAAAACACACAATATCAGATTAAACCATCGATGCAACATATACAAAACATGAATCATTAAATATTTATTCATGGCACAATTCATGTATAACATGCACCAGTATTCTTAATTTCTAAACATGCATAACATGTATATTCATGGTACATCAAATAAATAAAGCATGCATATTAAAACATATATTCAATCAATCATCTTCAAAACATTATCACAC
>JAJIYU010009270.1:0-17224 GCA_030144865.1 Tinospora cordifolia | reverse complement strand
AAGTTTCCAAAGATATTGTACTAAATACATTACGCAAAATATTATTTCTTTATTTTAATAAAGAAAACTATTATAATGATTAATTAATCAATTAATTGCATATTTCTTCATCAATTTAAGATAATATATATACATAAATATATGCACCAATTAATATATACTAATCAAATGTCACATAGACCCAATTTATATTTTTCTAATTGCATACAAAATAATTGGGGTATTACATTCTACCCCCCTTAAAATAGATTTCGTCCTCAAAATCTATCACTAGGTTACTTGAGTGTTATTTGATCAAATGTTTTTAGTGAACAGTTCTGGGTACTTATTCTGTATTTCACTTTCTAATTCCCAAGTAGCCTCTTCTATTCCATAGTGTCTCCAAAGGACTTTGACTAAGGAAATATCTTTTGTTCTCAGGCTCTGTACCTTGTGATCTAGAATCCTAATGACCGCTTTTTCATATGTGGCATCATTTTGGATGTCTACTTCTTCCCATCAAATTATGTGGGGGGCATCTGGTTCGTATTTCCGTAGCATTGATACATGAATTGATGACATTCAGTTTGGAAGGTCTAACTCGTAGGTGCATTTGTCGATCTTCCTGAGTATTTCAAGGGTCCAATGAATCATGGTGCTAGTTTTTCTTTGATTCCAAATCGTTTGATTCCCTTCTGAGGGCTAATCCTTAGAAACACTTAATCGCCTAAGTGGAATTGTAGAGGTTTTCTTCTCTTATCAGCGTAGCTTTTTTGTCTACTTTGTGCAGTTGTCAGATGCTTCTAGATTTGTTTCACTTGATTGTTCATCTCTTGCACAAGATCTGGCCCAGTAAGAACGTGATCCTCAAGTTCAGCCCAACAGGTTGGTGATCTACAGGGCCTCCCATAGAGGGATTCATAGGGAGCCATCCCTATACGTGCCTAGTAACTATTGTTATAGGCAAACCCTGTTAGGTGTAGGTGTTTACTCCAGTTTTCTTTAAAGTCAAGGACGTAAGACCTCAGCATGTCTTCCAGTGTCTAGATAACTTTTTCTGACTGGTTGTTCATTTGGGGGTGGAAAGTCGTACTCATGGTGAGTGTAGTGCCTAGTTCCTTCTGTAGACTCTTCCAAAATTGTGAGGTAAAATGAGTGTCTCGGTCTAACACTATTGTCTTAAGTACCCCATGAAGGTGTACAATCTCTCTCACATAGAGTTACCTAGTTTACTGACTTGGTATATGGATCTAATGGCCAAAAAATGTGCCACTTTAGTGAAGCGATCCACAATCACCCAAACAGTATCTTCACCTTTCTGATTTCTGGGTAATCTGCTAACAAAGTCCATGACAATGTTATCCCACTTACACTCTGGAATTGGAAGTGGTTGTAACAGTCCAGAGGGCTTTCGGTGTTTTGCCTTTACTTGCTCACCGGTTAGGCACTTAGAGACATACTTGACTACATATTTCTTCATACCTCTCCACCAATAGGTTTTTTAGAGATTTTGATACATCTTATCTCCTCTTGGATGCATCGTGTATTTTGTTTGATGGGTTTCATTTGGAATGGTTTGCCTACTTGGTTCATATTGTGGTACACAAATTCTTTCTCCGAGTCTTAAGGCACCCTCGGCATCCATTCTAAATTTGGTATGTTTTCCTTGTTGAATCCCTTCAATTAACATTTTGAGCCGTTTGTCTTGTCTTTGATCTTCTCTGATCTGATGCAGCAGATCTGGTTGACAAGTCATATTGTATAGATAGACTCGCTCTTCATTCAGTGTCACACCCATCCTAAAGTCTTCGATTAATTGGTACATTTGACCCTTTTCCTCCTCCTATTTGTTGAATTTCCCACTGAGGGCGTCTGTTACTACATTAGCCTTTCCTAGATGATAATGGAGTTGGAAGTCGTAGTATTTGAGGAATTCCATCCATCTACGCTGCCTGAGGTTTAATTCTTTCTAGGTATAGATGTATTTCAGGCTTTTGTGATATGAAAATAGGTCAAACCTCTCACCGTACAGGTAATGCCTCCATATCTTCAAGGCAAACACTATAGGTGCTAATTCTAAGTTATGTGTTGGGTAGTTTCATTCATGGATCTTTAGTTGTCGCGAGGCACAAACAAGATTTGAAATTCCTCTTGCTCTCTCTTTGCCTCCTTCTTGGCAACCTTAGTCCTAATTCTTCTTTTCTTGAGCTATTTTAAAGCTCACGAGGTAGTAGCAACGAAGTGCTACAAAGATTTTAGGAAGTGAGCTCGAGGTGATTTTCTTTCCTTTTCTTTTAATTTATTATTTTGATTTAAATAATGCTTGCTTATTTTATTTGTTTAAGTTTAATTCTTGTCTTTTTTATTTATGAATTATTTTTTTTGCTTATGACCTAGAGAATATGCTCTGTAGTTGTGTCTAGTACGATCTTCTACATCAAAAATCGAAAGTCAATGTGAATGTTATATTGTTAGAGCTACTATTTATTAAAATACTGCTTATGATCAAGAGAGTATGCTCTGTAGTTGCATCTTGTACGATCTTTTACATCAGAAATCGAAAGTCAATGATTATGTTATACTGTTTGAGTGTTTAAATACGTTGAAATGTTCATTTACTACGCTATTGCACACATAACTAAGATTAAACAAAGATCTCAACCACATATCGGCATGGGGACGGATATTCTCCACGTGTGTTACCAGCCTTTTAGACTGACTGTCAAGTTTGGCACCAAAGTAGACTTGGTTTCATGTGTGATCCCACTCCACAGAGAAGGGATTGAGTTTCAGAAATAATCTCTTTCCCTAGATCTGAAACACGGAGGTTAATTCCTTCCGGTCTAATTTACGACAAAAATAATATATTGTTTGAATCGAATTAAACTCTGAAAGTGTTTAATATGTTTGTATTATTTAGTAGAAATAATGAATTAAATAGATGGAATGATTCACTGGGCTTTTTAGCTCACCCCCCGCCCCCCTATTTTTTTACATTCAGGGAGTTAATCAACTTGCGAGGAAATTTATTTATTAAAAATTTTTATTTATTTCAATATAGGCACATAGGCCCAAATCAAATTGTTTATTCATTTTTGAATTTATTTTTTCATTGTAAAAGTTCAATTAGTATAAATAAATGAAAGATTTTAATTATGATGCCTTGAATTATTTTGCACAAAGACTATTTTATACAGAAACCCTCATGGATTTGGGTTTTAGAAAAGAAAAAAGTAGCACGGGCCCGTCTCCCGAGTGACCCAAGATTATTGATCAAAGAAAATTAGAACGTCAGATGACGTGGACGATGGGGCTCGGGAGGCGGGGTATTACAAGGAGATGTCACCTCGATCTGCCTCGGGCTCGTCAATCGCACCAGTACGTGGATTCTTAATAATCCTTTAATCTTATTTTAATTTGTAACAATAATAATCACATGAAATTAACGCATATGTAGCATCTAACCAGATAAGAAATATATGAAATTTTCATGACAAATAAAATGAATGAATGAGGAAGTATTACCATATAATTCCTAGGAATGCATGTAATGAAATTTAATAATAATTCGTCAATTCATCGACACATAGTGCAATCAAGTCAAAACAATTTCATCAATATAATGTGATTTATTCTAAGCTACCAAAACAAAATGCTTTGAATTAAAAATTCACATAATAATAGTGAGAGAGGAAATCCTGCCCACCTGAATTTTTCAGACATTCCTCTTTCTCTTCGTCGTAAGTAGTTGTCTTAGAAAATCGATCTGCAATAGTAATTGTATTATGATAATTTCTTGACCAATGTTTCATAATAATTTCATTACTTATAATTTAGTAATTCTTTTAACTAATCAAAGTGATTTTAGAAGTTTCTTCGTATACTTGTTAATTAAGTGTTCTTCAATTTCTTAGTATTTATGTTGTAATTAAATCATTCATAAAATGATTACGAACAAAATAAGACTTCTATTTGTCAAGTCTTTAGTCTTGTTCGTAGTTAAGATTTCTAATCTTTTTCCTACTATTAGAGTTCTAGCTAAATAGTTAAACACTTAAATAAATAAATAAATGACAATTTAAATTTTGTTTGTTATAGACCAAGTAGATTCATCATAGGTTTGTTGTTCTAATTAAATCATATCAAGTTATTACACTATACTAAATCCTAATCCATGTCAAGTTGATAGACTATACTAAATCCTTCAATTATTCATTCAATGTACTGCAACACCATTAATCAACAATTTTAATGATTTTCTTACCTCTTTGTTCGATCAGCCGACCGACCAGCAGTTGGAGCACAATTTGATGGAGAATCTGCAACTCCAACCAGGATCACACTGCAGCTCAGACTAAGTAATCTCCTTCTCAGTATTGCTCCAGCCCAACCGTGAATCACAGCAAAAATCCTCAATCCCAAACCAATTCAAATCGTGCCCCACTCAACCAAGAGCCCGGAGAGAATCAAACCAGAAATGTATCTCTTCACTTTCCTTATTTTCCAATGATCAACCGAACTACAAATAGAGTTCACAATTGATGGCGTTCCTGGTTGAATGATCTACCATGATCTACCACTCTTACTAACCCAACTGTGTTCAGTTCAAACACAAACCAAAGAAATAGAAATTAAAACCAGATTATACCTCTCTTTTTTTTCTTCCTTTCTCTGTTGAATAATCGTGCCCTGCTCAAATCAAAAACCAAATTGATTCTTCTCTTCGGTCCTGCAATGCCCTCAATTGAAATTCAACTTAGAATTTTCGTTCCTCTTTTCTTTGTTGCAGCAATCAAACCCAAGCAAAGCAATTTCAACAATCACTTTCGGCCACACTTCAATCCCGTTTGTGCTCTGTGCTTCTGATTCCAACCCAAAATTTTGAGTTTGAATTCTGGTTTCTCAGCTTGCTCAAATCCAGAAATTCATTTGCTGCAGTTCTCCTTCCTTCTTCCATGGTTCCCTCTAGCTTCGGTCTTCGTCTTCCTCGTGCACTGGTTCAGTTTGGACACCCAACAGCTCTGCATCTCTTCTTCTTCTACCGTCTTCCTCCTTTTATAGCAAGTTAGATCGTTCTCAAACGTCTCTCGTTCACTGCCCAATTCCTTCCCTAATCTTTCTAGATTACTCTCCTCACCGACTACTTTCACAAAACCAGAAATTTCTGGTCGCAGCTCCAAGTTCTCTCCCACTCTACTCAGCTGAAATCTGGATTTCAGTATATCTTTATGTATTCAATTTTTTTTTTATAACCACTTGAGTTATTTAACCTTATTATAAGCTTGTAATATAATATCCTCATTCCTTTTTTTCCCACTTCTATTATATGCATGCTTACATATGTATAAATACATTTTCCAATCTCAATTTTCACAAATCAATGAGAATTTTCCACTTCTAATTTCATCCTTTCATTGCTATTATTTTTTTTCTAGCTAATTCGAGCCAATGTTAGACAAAATTTTTATTTTATCTTGTTATATCCATATTTAAATATTTAAAAACTTTTTATCCCTTGACATAAATTTATATTTATTTTTTTTTCAAAATTTGTTATTATTATTAACATACACAAGTTACAAAATCTGGGGTTGTTACATAGAGTCATATGTTCCATGGCTAGTTACTAATAAAGCAGAAAGGGTTAGATTCTATCATCGGGGGTTAAATAGCGATATTCGACAGGTGTACACGGTTCTAGTCGAGAGTCGCTAAAGTGTCGAGTTCTAAGATATGAGACAGACAGTAAGGACGAGCTGGAATAAGTGCAGATTGTCCCAGGTAATACCATGTAGATTTTAACACAAACTGCTAGTAACCAAGGTTAATGGAAGAAGAATAGATGTTATAGGAAGAAGATGTTTATTTTGGGATCGACTAACACCCCACAGACCCAGTCTACTATGACGATGGCATTTGCTGCTACCCCTATTCAGACATTTGAACCACACGTGGCAGTACAGCTTAGAGGCGGAAGCCGAATAGGAGTCGAGGTAGGAGAGGTAGAGGCTTAAAGTACAGGCCACCGACACTAATAGCATAGATGGGCTGGCCAACACAAACAGGAAAAGTAGACAAAGATGACCATTTACCTATTATTAGTATGGGTAGATCGGGTACAAGAGATTGGAGTGTCCTACCTTATCAACTCGGCCGATGGTCTAGCAAGGATATAGAGAGAGCTCTCAGATGGTCACTTCGTATAATCTAGAGGCAACCAAGACTTTGGTGGAAGTTACCATTTCTATTTTAGATTCTACACTATATGTGTTGATTGATGTTGGTCCTACTTTATCATTTATATCTGGACCTATTGTTGATAGATTAAAACATAGACCACACGACTTCAGCTTGGCTTGCATTAAGTACTATTGCTGGGAAACGTATTTATCCCAATATAATTTGTGAGCATTGTGTGATATGTGTCAGTGACCTAGAGACAGTGGTAGATCTATGGGTATTAGAATTTTCGGAGTTTGATGCATTCTAAGCATGGACTGACTAGCTACTTATCATGATTATGTTGATTGTTATGCTAAGCGTATAGTATTTCAGCTCCCGAATCAGCTTGTAATGGTGTTCCAGGGTAGAGGTTCAAATAAACCTAGCACCAGGCCAGATTAGCGACAATAGAGGAGATGTGTGCCTCAGTGAGTATGGTTGTCGCAAATACTAGTGAATCTTCCAAGTTGAGACTTGAGGATATTCCTGTGGTATGTGAGTTCCCTGAGGTATTCCTTGATGATCTACTCAGCTTGCCTCTTAAGCGAGAGATCGATTTTTTCATTGAGTTGTTCTCAGGGATTGAGCCAATCTCCATAGCTCCTTACCATATAGCAACTAAGGAATTACAAGAGTTGAAGGTTCAGATAGGAGAATCACCAGTCAAGAGTTTTATTTAACCTAGCATATCACCTTGGGGAGCTCCTATGTTGTTTACAAGAAAGAAAGATGGGAGTCTTCGTGTAACGCCCCAATCCCTATATTCTTTTGATTTTTGGACATAACCACTACTTTGACAGTGGACTTAACCATATAAGCGGATTGCGCCATTATTACTTTACAAGTAGCTCACACTTGACTTTCTATTTCAATTATGTTATGCCTTAATGCAATTCAAGAGTACTTAACTCAATTTTAAAAATCAAATCAAATAAGACAATAATATAAGAGATAAAAAAAATTTATAAATGTTATTAATTTAAATAAAGTGGAGTACATAACTTAATCTTAAAATAAAATTATTACAGTTGAATATTCAAAACTTAGGCTAGATGCACTTACATTCAAATATAAAAGCTTTCTAAAAATAAAGAAACTATCACAATTTGCAACTTCTTCATGTATGTTCAATTTCTTGAAAATAAGAGAGAAAATGTGAGCACATAGCCCAATGGATCCTTTTCAAACAACCAATTTTTCAATTTTGACTAAACACGCATCCATAATTCATACATTTGCTTATATTAGGCGTTTCAAGCAACATTTTGTTTATACTTGTGATTTAGACCAAAAGGGTTTTCAAGGCTCTTAATGTTCTTAATAAAATACCTCCTTAGAGTAAAAAAGACATTTCTTAGCCAATTTCATTGAACTTAGGGCTTAACCCATATTTTAAGTATTATGGGATGTCACCCATGTGAACTAAACACATGTAAAGAACATCCATAGTAATCCACATGTTTCACTATGATGGTACATGGTTCTTAATCATCATCATCATATCATAATTAATTTCATATTCGAGAATCATAAAATAGGAGAAATAAATTTCAAATTATAAACAATCTAAAAATTAAAGCATGAATCACCCAAAACATGTACCAAACATTGAAATAAACCTAAACATGGTACAAGGCATGGCATGGATTCATGAATGCTTAAAACACGTTCATGTACTAAATTGAAATTGAAATCATAAATTAAATTTCTAAAATTGAAATATGAATGATTGCTGAAAATTAAACATGCAATAAACATGTTATTAATCTAAAGAAGAAAATAGGAGGTTTTAGAAATCACTTCCACCTTAATTGCAAGTTTGATGGAAATCTGGCAGAAGTTCCTTTCTTCAACACTTCTAGTACTTCAAGACTACTCAAGAACACTCAATCAAACACTCAAACACTCAAGAATACCTCAAGCTCACTCAAGAACACAAAGGTTGTCATTAAGAAGGCTAGAACAAGTTAAGAGTAAAGTGTCAACTCTTTGCTTTGGGATGAAGAATAAGTGTGCACAAGGGGGGTTTATATAGATTTTCAAGAGAAAAAGGGGGACCACGATCTGGCATCTTTAATTAGAGTTTCCTCACATATGACAGCTAGGGTTATTGCTCATAGCACATACATAGAGGACAGCTAGGGTTTTGTTAAGGATATGATGGTAATCTTTTCACATGACGCCAAGATTAGAACATTTTGGGTTTTGGAAACTTTCTTATTCTTGGTTTTTGGTTTCTTCTTTGTGTGTGTAACGGCTAGGGTTTCATGTTTCACCATTTAGATACTTCTAAATTAGGGTTGCTCACATGTGTGCACACACACACATGGACCGATTTTGCATAATAGGGCATGGTGCACATGACCAAAGTGTGGTGTACATGAGATCATTCTTCATGGTTTCTCATAGGTGTGCTATACTTGATCATTTGCATGGCACATGAGATCATTCTGCATGATTCCAAATAAGGAAAACGTCCCATTAAGTTGGGTAGGGTGAGGGTGTACATGATCATGGCGTTCCACCTATGTGGTTGCACATGTTTAGGGGAGTCCATGAATTTATAAGTCCACATGAATTTATTAAAAATTTATGTCTCATTATTTACCAAGAATTAAGGACTTTATTGTATATTTTTGTGTTCATGATAAAATAATGCACATTTCCAAACTATTATTTGGCTAGTGTGACCCTCATTTCATTTACTTTTATAATTTAGACTCCATTGAAGGCTATTAAGCAAATGAAACCCAAAATTTGGCCAATTGAGCTGGTTTTTGGATGTTGTCTAGTTGATCTGTTCATAACATCTCATGTCATTTCAAGTTGTTCTGAGGTAAAAAGATACAGTAAATGGGGTTTGGACTTGCTAAATTTATCCCTAAAATGGACCCATTTTCATTTCTCACCCAAATTCAATTAAATGCAATTAAATTGTTTCATTTTATTCAATACCATATTACAAGGTATTACACTCTGCTTGTGCATTGACTACAGACAGTTGAATAGGTTGACTATAAAGAATGAATACCCTCTTCCACGGATTAATGATTTGTTTGAGCAGCTGAAAGGTGCTAGAGTATTCTCAAAAATTGGTCTATGGTTGGGGCACCATCAACTACGTGTTAGGGAAGATGATGTACCAAAGACAGCTTTTCAAACTTGCTATTGGCACTATAAGTTCCTAGTTCTGCCATTTGGCGCAACAAATAACCCAACGTTGTTCATAGAATTGATGCAGCATGTGTTAAGGCTTTTTCTTGATCAGTTTGTAATAATATTTATTGATGACATTCTGATCTACTAGAGATCTAGAGAGGAGCATGCAAAACATCTTAGAGTTGTCTTATAGACTCTAAAGGAACACTACTTGTATGCAAAGTTGAGTAAGTGTGACTTATGGTTACTAGAGGTTAAGTTTTTGGGTTACGTGGCTGGAGCCGAGGGTATCTCTATTGATCCAGCCAAGGTCAAAGTAATTGTTGATTGGCTTAGACCTACCATCGTGACTAAGATCATAGTTTTTTGGGTTTAGCAATTTAGTATCAAAGATATGTACAAATTTTTTCTCGCATCACAACATTGATGACTACGCTAACCAAGAAGACTGCACCTTTTGTATGGGATGATAACTATGAGCATGCATTTCTTGAGCTTAACAAAGGTTGAAAGCTGCGTTAGTTTTTGTTTTGCCCATTCTTGTTTTGCTAGAATTGGGTCAAGAGTTGGTAATTTATACTAATGCATCAGGATTAGGCCTCGGTTGTATGTTAATGCAAAATGACAAGGTTATAGCCTATGTTTCCAGACAAGTAAAAATTCATGAGAAGAACTACCCTATTCATGATCTAGAACTAGTAGCTATTTTTTTGTCCTCAAAATTTGGTAGCATTATCTTTACAGTGAATGATTCACATTGAATTCAGATCACAAGAGCCTCAAGTATCTATTTTATCAAAAAGATATTAACACAAGGCAAAGGAGGTAGATGAAATTGTTGAAGGATTATGATTTTAGTATTGAATACCATCTTGGGAAAGCTAATGTTGTGGCAGATACTCTTAGTAGGAAACGGGTCAAGACCACCTTTATGGTTAGACATATGTTTTAAGAGTAGAGGATGATTGATTTGTGATAGTGATAAGTATACACGACACTTTTACTAAGACTAGATTTAGTGCACAGATGAGAGCCTAGCCGATTCTACTTGCTGAGATCATGGAGGTGCAGTTTCGTGATGTTGATTATGTGATGGTTCAGGAGTGGGCAGACAACACTTCTCATGCAGAGTGGTCAATTGACATTAATGGTGCATTGAGGTTCAAGGGACAATTGGGGTACTAGATGAACCTCGCTTAAGATAGGGAGTTCTAGTAGAGTTGCACCACTCGAGGTATACCATTCACGCTGATACCAATAAGATGTATTAGGATGTTCGAGATACTTATTGATGGCTAGGGATGAAGCTAGGCATAGCAGCCTTCGTGCAGAGATGTTACATGTGCCAATAGGTTAAGGTTGAATGCCAGAGACCGACGATTTATTACAGCCCTTGGTTATTACCAAGTGGAAATGAGAGCACATTACCATGGACTTTGTGATGGGACTACCTCAAACTCAATGGAGATATGATACCATTTGGGTTATTGTGGACAACTGACTAAGTCTGCTCATTTTTTCCTGATGCATAGCAGAGATTCGGTTGAGAGGCTGAGTCGGTTGTATATTAGCAGGATTGTGAGATTACATGGGGTCCTAGAGTCCATTGTGTCTAATAGAGATGTTTGGTTTACTTCTCCTTTTTGGCAGAGCTTCCAAAACTAGTTGGGGACTAGAGTAAATTTGAGCACAACCTTCCATCCACAAACTGATGGTCAATTTGAGAGAGTGATCCGAATTTTGGAGGAAATGCTCTGTGCATGTGTCCTTTAACTTTGTGTGAGTTTACATATAATAACCGTTACCAGGAGAGTATCAACATGGCACCGTTTGAGGCATTATATGGTCGAACTTCCCGATCACCAGCATTTTGGACTGAGGTTGGTGATATAGCGATTTTTGGCCCTACTTTTATATATGATCAAAATGAGAAAATTCAACAGATCCATTAAAAATGAAGGCAGCTCAAGATTGACAGAAGAGTTACTCCTTCAAATTTTCCACCGAAAGGGGCAGACTCAGTTTGGCATTTCAAGGCAACTTGTTCCAAGATATATTGGACCTTTCAAGATTTTTGAGACAATAGGTCCTGTTGCATATCGATTGGCATTGCCACCTCAGATAGGAGGAGTACACAACGTGTTTCATGGGTTGATCTTGAGGAAGTACTATCCCAATCCCTCGCACGTGATGGACTAGAGACATGCTAAGTTGCGAGAGGATTGTACATATGATGAGGCTTCAATAGCTATCATTGATCAAGCCGTGAAGAAATTATGCAACAAGCAGATACTGATGATACGTGTACGTTGGCAGTTTCATGGGACTGAACATGTCACCTAGAAGCGAGAGGACTACATGGCAAGTCACTTCCCTTAAATTATGAGAGTTGCTCCTTGATATTTTATTATCTTAGTAAATTTTGAAGACGGAAGTTGTTCTAAGGAGGGAAAACTGTAACAGCCCATATTTTAGAGATTGAGTCAACAAGTTCCATGTATATTTTCATGTATGAATCAATAAATTATAAAAAAAAAAGTACATGATTTTGTGAAATTATATATATTAATGATTTCATTAAATGAAAAATAAATAAATAACAATAACATTTATAATAATTAATATTCATAGTGGGAGATTAGTTAAAAAAAAGGAAGTGATGTAATGAAATGAATTAATTTTTGATAAATTTTTAATTTAAAATTTTAATTCTCAATATTATTTTAATATCGATTCGGACATTATTTTAATATTTCACTGATCATAATAAACATCAAGTATTTACTTCATGTATTTGCATAGCTATAAAACATAATTTTTTAATTTTATTTATTTATTTATTTATTTATTTATTTTTGAAGAACTATTATTTCTTTTATTTTTAATTTTTTATTATTCTATTTCGAAACATCATTTCATTCATCATTTTTTTCTACGAAAGAAATATTTTATTTTATTTATCTATTTATTTGCTCGCGACGTGGCACACTCGCAAAGTTTCTGGGTGTTACACCTGAAACTAAATTGTCAACTTGAAAATCAATCTCACTTCGCTAACTTTTTAGAATTTCTCAAAATTCAGGAAAAACTAGTTTTCATGTCAATGAAGTATTTAAAACAAAACTCAAAACCATTTCACCTAAAATGTAAGTAATCGATAATTGAAATAATCAAAGTAAATCTACAATGGATAAAATCATAAAAACGTCATACGTTAGCCTAACCGGCCAAAATCCAAAATCATAATAAATACATGTAAAAATAGTTAAATGAAATTTGAGAAAGGCACGTGCCCCGTCAATTACAATATAACAAAAGAAATAACCCATAATACAAAAACTAAAAGCACCCTGTCTAGAATCACTTTCCTATAAGGTTTCCAGTCGAAATAGAAGTCTTCCGATGTAGGTCACTGTACACTATGAACATGTGTACCTGAAAAATAATATTAGGGTGAGCTTGAAAGCCCAGTTCATCTTTCCAACATATCATCAACATTATACAAACCAGCATTCAAAACATTACAAGCATTTTTAAACATTAAATGTTTCAAGCATTAAATTGTCTCGTCACAGTTCTAATGACCGAAAAAGAACCCACTCCCAATATTTCTTGTAATCCATGAGTGACTCCTAGCACACCATCCAGTTGTACTATCATGATTTCTCCAGGTAAGCACTCCTGCTATACCATCATGACATAACTCTCCAAGTATGTGCGTTAAAGATACCAATCAGGAGTTACTCCTAGTATACAATCCAGTTATATCCTCATGATTACTGTCTAAGAAAGGGTAACACTCTCCAGTAGTTACCTACTTCCAAAAACAACTTAGCTGGTATCCAACATGGATAAAGTGGAAATACCCAAACGATGTGTAATCATGCACTGTATGGAGAGGTATAGTGTGTCTGCGACAACCCATCGCTTTGGTACATTTATTCTTAAAATCCTTCAAGTTCATTCAGTTTGACAACCATTTGTATTCACACCACATCATCATAAAGCAAAACTAGCAAGAATAAATAATGAAACGAATGCAACGAGGAAAACATGAATTTGATTAATCATGCTAGAAAGTTGTTACCAGACATCAAGATTTTTAACCATTCACTTCAATCAAACGCAACAGTAATCCTATCATGCTACTAATTTTTCTGAACTAACAAACATAATGTTTTAAATTAAAATTCATATAATAGAGATGAGCAAAGAAATCTTGCGCACCTAAGATTTTCTTGGATTTCCTTAATCTCCATCCGTCGCTAGGATTCATCTAAAAATATAAATCTGCAATAAAAATAATTATAGTAATTCTTTTTAGGTTCCTACTTCCTTTTCAAATTTAAATAAAATTATTTTTCAGCTAATAAGACATTCAAGATTCTCCGTAGTTTTTAAATAATTACTTCTAGCTAAACAAGGTTATTCCAACTTTCCAATATTTACATCTAAGTATTAAACAAATTAAATTTTTTGATCTCAGAATCTCCATAACCCCCTAAACTTCAATATTTTTCCATCATTCATTCACATCTATATCAAAACAGAATATTTATAATCACAAATAAATATTTCAAGTAAGTTTAGGTTTTTTTTGAAACCAAATCTCTTGGCCATACGCTCCAAAATGCCTTATTTCCTATTTCGGAGGTCTTCAATTAATTCAACCTATTCTTGGCATCTTTAAGAATTTAATTAATTTATTCAAATCCATAACAATCTCAAAATTAAATGAAATAAACCTTTATACCTTACAACTTTCAACTTCAATTCCAAAATCCTCTAAAATGAGGTTTTAAACACCGAAAGCCCATAACAATATAAAAGCATTCATAAATGGAATAGAAGTATAACCACCAAAAATCTTGTGATAAAAGATTTTCAAACACCCAACTACTATAAGTTTACTTTATTCTAAAATAGAATATCTCCCATAATTTTATTTTCATCAAACCCCAAAAGAATTTTAATTTTCATTCACATCTATTCCAAAATAACCATCATCAAATATCATTACTTCTAAAAGAAATAGGTTTAGAGTATCAAACCTCCAACTATCGTTCCAAAACTTCCAAAATTTTTTTTTTTTTGCTCAGGAGATTTTTGAGTATTCAAACCTATTTTTTGTATGCCATATAATCCAAATAATTCATTCAAAACCAATTGTTGTCTCAAAATTAAAGAAAATATATTTTTATACTTTCCAAATTATTTAGGTTTTGCTCCAAAACCTTTCCCACGAAGCTTCAAGTCTCTAGATCTGTTTCAATCCACAAATCATCGTTCAATCACTTCAAATCCACAATAAAACAACTAATTTCTTCATTTAATAAAGAAATTTGGATTTACCTCGTCCCAAATTGACCTATACGTCAAAACCCCTTTCGTTCCTCGTTCAAACAAATTTCGATGACTTAAATCTGTTGCATATCCAAAACCAGCATTCAATCTCTCAAAAACACTAATACAAATCAGTTAAAATATCCATTAGAGGGCAAAACAAAGCTCACCATGTTCACGAATCTAGGGCAAAACTGTGCTAAGATCTAGCCACAAATGAAAACCCCCTTCGTTGTTATTCATCCTTTTCGCACATAGCAGAACACACCAGCGTTCTCCTTCGTCTTCATGCTTCTTCATGCAACAAAACACAAATGTGTTCTTCAGCTTCCACACGCACCAATAGCACGCACACAGCTGCTCCACTTCATTCTAAACGTAGCTGGTTTTCCTTCATCCAACACGCACAACAGTAGCAACGTTCTTCTTCATCTTCGTTACACTAGGTCACACCAGCTAGGTTGCATTCTTTACTTGCCAAAATCAAACACAGTGGCTCTCACCTTCGTTCTCTCCTTCTCAATTCATGATTCACAACCAACAGCACATCCTCTTCTTCTTCACGCACATGTCGCACAGCCAAATCACGGTTCTTCTTCTTTGTTCGTTTATGTCCATGAATCGCACACACAGAACGCAAAAAACCCAATCACCAAACGCACAAGCTCGAATCTCACCTTCTTCATGGTGTTCGTTGTTCTTCCTCCTCTTCTTCATTCTTCTCCTTCTTTGCAAGATCAAACGCAATAGCACAGTTGCTGCTTCTTCTTCTTGCCCTTGTTTTCCTTTCTTCTTCAAGCACAAAAATTCTAGTTTCTCTTTTTTTCAATCTTGCCCTAAAGCTTTTATTTTTATTTTTTCAATCATTGGATACTTGATTTATTTCTCAAACTAGTATTTTAATTCACCAATATTTCAATCAACCAATATTTGATTTTAATTCATTTATTTCCTTTTTTTCGCGCCTCTTGCATTTTCATACCCGCGCAAGCATCGCATTATTTTTTTTATTTTTCTTTTCAATATTAATATTTTGCGAACCTCGTATCTACGTATATTATTATTATTATTAATTCCTTCCAAGCATAACTTATATATATAACCCAAAGTTTACATCACATGTATGTAATCAAAACATTTATTTTATTTCTTAATTGATTAGTTTATATTTTTATTTTAATTGTGACGTGTTCGCATTCGTGAGATTTTGAGGTATTACAAGGTGTACTAGAGTTAGAGTCCTTATCACTTGCTTGACCACCTATTGAGTAATCTCTAGTAGTAGAATTTCTCCAACGGGAGTTGCTACTGCCACCAATGTCCCTTGGTCTCTTTGATCAGATGTATCGATGTTTTCTTTTTTTATCTTGTTTCCTTGGGTTTTTTCTATTATCTATAGATCAAAAATATTTTCAATATTTGTTTGCTTAAGTTTTTGTTTCTTTCATACTATTATGACTCTAGATTCAAGTTTCCAGGTTCGCAACTTGTTCAGTGCCCTATTAGTTGATTCTTCCAAGTTTTGTTTGAGGGTTTCAAGGCCCTGTAAGGTTTTTCAGTACAGGATTTGGTTTCATGGTCACATTACATGTGATATACATATTCGGATAAATCATGCATTCAGATAATCAAGCAACTATACAATTATGTAAGTTCATGCTAATATAGCGAAATTTCAAGCTTCTATCTGTGCCTCTGAGTTCGAGTGTCCCATACCACCCTTGCCCATCAACATAGACTGTAACACCCCAACCCCCGCATTCCTCGAGTTTTGGACAACCACCATTATTTTGACGATGGACTTAACCAATTGGCGGGTCGGGCCAATGTTACTTTACAAGTGACACACACTTGACTATCTATTTTTCAATACCACATGCCTTAGAATAAATTCGATAGTACAAATTCAAGGCAATTAAAGGTAAAGAAAAATTTAACTTCTTTATTAATAAAAGAAAGTACACAACTTTGTAAACTATTACATTGTTGATCAATAATCTCAAAATAGAAATATTAACTTTCAGCAGAAGTCTTATTCAAAATTGGGCAATATGCCCTTACATTAAAAGGAAACTTTTAAGAAAATAGAAACTTACTAAATCAAAAACTATCTAATTTTCATAGCCTTCATAATATAATTTCTTGAAAAATAAAAGAGGAAGGGGTGAGCACATAGCTCAGTGGATCTTTCTCAAACAACCATTTTTCAAACTCAAAACAATAACACATCCATAATTCAAACACATGCATACATTAGGCGTTTCAAACAACCATTTATTTAAAGTTGTGATTTAGACCAAAAGGGTTTTTGAAGCCCTTGATGTTCTTTACTAAGTGCCTCCTTAAAGTGAAATGTGGCATCACATAGTCAATTTTATTAGACTTTTGGACTTCAAGGGAGCTTACCCATCAACCAAGCACTTAGGTAAAAACCATATGGACTAACCATATGAAAAGAACATCCATAGCACCCCACATGTGTGCTATGATGGTACGTGGTTATTATCACCATCATCTTTGT
>JAJIYU010009269.1:0-17151 GCA_030144865.1 Tinospora cordifolia | reverse complement strand
AAGAGTTGAAAGTTACCATTTTAGAGCAAATGAAGGGGTTCAAAATTACCAAAAGTCGATTTCATAAACTATAAATATAAATTAGATTATTTAAGGTATATTTATCATTTGTAAACCTTAAAAAATCTAACGTTGATGGTAGTTCTGCTCGTCAGGGAAACTCAAGGTGTGTGGGTAATAACGCAACTTATCCAAATCTCGACCTCACACATACACCCCCACACACACAGAGAATCTGAACCCCCCTCCTCTAACCATAATCGCCACCACTGCATTCCAACTCCTAATCTCCTCCACCCAATTGTATTATCCTTTTCCTCACTCGCGATACTACTTTTCTTCATCTCCCCTTTTCTATCTTCTCTCCTCTTCCCATCCCTTCTTTCTCAATTCAACAACTTATTCTTCTTCATCATAAACACATGGCGACTGCTGTCACTGCTGCAGTTTCTCTCCCCTCTTCCAAATCATCCACTCTCCCCACTAGAACTTCCATAGTCTTCCCAGAAAGAACTAGCTTCACCAAGGTAATCTTAAGAATAATTTCTCTCTAAAAGCACAATCTTAAACAGTTATTTATTTTAATATAATTAAACATGAGTTCTCTTGATGGTTAATGATATTGGGTTTTGCTTCTTTTTTACTTCTGAAGCGGTTTTTGTACTCCAAAAATGTGTCTGTTACTACTGGGGAAGTGGTCTCCATTAGAGCCCAAGTGACAACAGAAGCACCAGCTAAGGTAGAGAAGGTTTCCAGAAAGAATGAGGAAGGTGTAATTATCAATACCTTCAAGCCCAAGAACCCTTACGTAGGCAGATGCCTCCTTAACACAAAGATCACAGGTGATGATGCTCCTGGTGAAACCTGGCACATGGTCTTCAGCACTGAAGGTAACTAAATTATTGGAGTTTTTTTTTTCTGCAAATCTGAGTTTAATTTGCATTTTTATTTTGATGATCAGAAAGAATTGAATTGCCAACTTTTGGCTAGCTTACTTAATCATTATACTTGACTTGTTTGTTGGTCCAGGGGAGGTAAAATACAGAGAAGGGCAATCCATTGGAGTTATAGCCGATGGAGTTGATAAGAATGGGAAGCCACACAAGCTAAGGCTCTACTCAATTGCTAGCAGTGCTATTGGAGACTTTGGTGACTCCAAAACTGTAAGTTTTATCTTCTCATTCCCTCCTAAATAAGTCATTTTCAGTTATAGTAGCTTTTAGATCAATTCTTGTGTTAAGCGGATTTTTATAGCTATAACTATAGCTTTGAGATTAAAACTTGAAAATGGTGGATCATTGAGTTGGGTGTGTTGATTTTCATAGGTTTCACTATGCGTGAAGCGACTAGTTTACACTAATGACAACGGGGAGATAGTGAAAGGAGTCTGCTCAAATTTTCTCTGTAAGGATTCTAAATTCTATCCCAATAAATATATGAAATTTTCTCTAGGAATCCACTTTTCTTGAACTTTGGATGGTCTAATCTGTCCTATTTCAGGTGACTTGAAGCCTGGTGCAGATGTAAGGATTACCGGGCCTGTGGGGAAAGAAATGCTAATGCCTAAAGATCCTAATGCTACTGTCATTATGGTACCATTTGATTCCTATCTTTTGCATTGTCATTTTCATCAATTTTTGAAGCATCTATGCTCATGATACTACTACTACTTCAGAGTTTCTAACATTAGTTTACAGATCATTCTTTTATTTTTGGCCTAAATGAAGTTAACAAAATGACCCTCAATTTGTCTGTCTCAGCTTGCAACAGGAACTGGGATTGCTCCTTTCCGTTCGTTCTTATGGAAGATGTTCTTTGAGAAGCATGATGACTACAAGGTATATATACATAGATAGATAGAAAGGATCTTCCACTATCTTTGGATCTGCAACCAAATTCTAAGGAATTAGAATCATGTAAACTTATAATCTGAATGAATGATGTAAGACTCAAAATTTTTAATTCATTGCGAGTACCGAAGATTTAAGAAGGTTTAAGTGAAAATCTCCAAACAGTTACTAATATAATCTTAAATTTTGTTCACTCAAAGTGGTTCATAAAACGGTTCGATTTGCATATGTAGTTCAATGGGCTCGCGTGGCTCTTCTTCGGTGTTCCTACAAGTAGCTCCTTGCTCTACAAGGAGGTGAGCTCATATGTCATGTTCTTCAGAGATTCCTGCTCAGATCAAAAGTACTTTAATTCCCTGCATCTTTTTAGTCATAAAATGTGTGTTTCTTTTGTTATCTATGGACAGGAATTTGAGAAGATGAAGGAGAAGGAACCTGAAAAATTCAGGGTGGACTTTGCTATCAGTAGAGAACAAACTAACGACAAAGGTGAGAAGATGTACATCCAGACCCGAATGGCCGAGTATGACCAAGAGCTATGGGAATTAATGAAGAAAGACAACACATTTGTCTACATGTGTGGGCTGAAGGGAATGGAGAAAGGAATTGATGAAATAATGGTTCCACTGGCTTCTAAAGAAGGTGAGCGTTAGATTTTTGACAAGAATTAAGATTAATTGAATTTTTGGTTCGTGTTTTGTGTCATTAATAAAAAAAAAATTGGTTTTCTATTCTAATGCCAGGAATCGATTGGTTCGAATACAAAAAACAGTTGAAGAAGGCAGAGCAATGGAATGTTGAAGTGTACTAATTACTGCTTCTATTTTTACAAGCATGCCTTGCTCAAAGAAGCTGTTATGTATTTCCTCTTCCCATGTAGATAGGTGACCATCTTCTTCTCTTTTTTTTTTTTCTTTTTTTCTCAAATTTGTATTGAGTTTTTCTCATAAGATTACAATATCATTAATTATGGCTGCTCCAAAGCTTGATTTTAGAGGGAAAATATATATTTATTGTAAACCAGTATTCACCTGTTGTACTCCCTCAACTTTTTTTTTTAAGGTAATCAGTTTTCTTTGGGTATGAAGTGTAATGGTTTCTTGTCATTTAAACATGAAGATCACTGATGTGCAAAAGCAAAAAATGTATTTATATAATTTGTTAGATAGTGGATAGTTTTAAACTATTTAATGTGTAATTTATGTTGTATATAATTTTTTTTATGTATTCATTTCTTAGTTGATCTTAGAAACTTTGTGAGTTTTACATTTTAAAAACTAATTAAAAATTAAAAATTAATTATAACTCTTAATATTATACAAACCCTTAATAAGGTGTAGGAGAGAGGTGTTTCTGTGAGAATTTGAAAATTATGTAGAAGTTTTTTTTTTAGGAGATTTTAAAATTTTTTAATTATAAGTTGTAATCTCTTTGTGTGTGTGTGTGTGTGTGTGTATATATATATGGTGGATTGATTCTCATTTTTCATAAATGTAGGTGTTATGTCAAACCGCATTATATCTATGCACTCTTGCTTGTAGATTTATTTGCAATTTTTTTTATCGTTGATTATTAAGGCATATACATTTTTCTTTGATTCATTTCCTCTTTTGCTGCGAACAACAAATTTGAATTAAAGCTGAGTTTGAAAAATTATACGATTTGTATTAAAATTTGAAAGAATTTTGGTAATTTACTTTTGTGAAGATCATATGACAAATAATACCATGAGTGTACCAAATACTAATTTTGATATATAAACATTCAATGGCAAGTTTGATTTTGACATATGACAAATGTAAGTCTATGAAATCTTGATATAATTAAAGTTATAAATGGCTTTGGGGGTCCAAATGGAAGGTCGAGAAATATGTTAGATGAAAATTGGAGATGATATAAGTTTTGATTATGTTTTGAGTTATTTATCATTTAGATGTTGATTTAATGAGTGAATCTTAAATTCAGGTTATATTTATATATGTGTCATAATAAAGATTAGTTCTCTAATCTTAAAGATGGTGATGATGGTTTAATTTTTATGGGTAATGACAATATTTGTTAAATTTGAATGAGTATGATCAAGTTAATGTTGCAAGATAAAACTGTCAAACATTTGACAAAAGTATAATATGTGTCGCATTTGAGGAAAATGTCATCTTTATGAATGAACTTAAATCAAAAGGCTTCAAGGTCACCATTGAAGTAGGTGTTCTAAAGATTATACAGAGTATACTGACAATAATAAAAATAATTGGAAAGAATAACTTATATTTTTGTGCAATAAAATATAATTTTAGGTGAAATTAACATGGTTGATAAGAATCTTGCATGTAAGTCCCAACAATAATTAAAATCACTTATACCTAAGGGACAAAGATGGCAGACAATCAGAGAGTTTTGCAAATATGATAGCAGATATGAACTCAACTATTACAAATGATCTATCACTTATATTGATGTTGTTCACATATGAGTATCTTCATATATATGTCTAGATAAGAATACGATGATATAATTGAAGTGATTTTCACTAAGGTGGAGATTGAATATCATTTTCTCCAAATTTGAAACAACTCACTTACTAACCCTTTTTGCAAGGGTGAGAATATTGTCACAGGAAAGATACATATTCAGTAGAGGTGATAATCAAATTCTCGCCTAACACATCTCTCAACTCTGTTGGTCAAGTTTCACCCCATTGGTAATTTTCTTAGCGTTGGGTACTTGAGGCCGATTATTAAGTTGGGATGTTAAATTAAACTAGTAATTTTATTTCCTATTTCCACTTATTAATTTTCACTTTAAGTGAATACTTGTTATATATGTTAATGGAAGGTTAGAAATATAATATTATAATATGGGATATAAACTTCTTGTGTCTAAGGGTGTGTGAGAATTGAAAAGAAATGCCCTATTTTTCAAAGTTTTAGATGAAAACTAAAAGTAAGTTTTGAACCAACAGTAATAATAAAGAACATTCGAGGATTGGAGTGTTACACATAACTTGTTGACTTTTTTGCAAATGTGTTGTATTTAATATAATTATGAATTGTGAAAAAAAAAAACTTAATATTATGTTGTATTAACTTGTAATGTGACTCAGCATGACTTATCAAGCTATTTTAGCCCATAATATAAAAACTTACACAATTTTAAAAGTTTATGTTAAGACGAAACTATAAATCTTTGAAACATGGGAAGAATGAGTCGCGTTGATGGTTTTCATTGTTAAAAGATCAGTTCTCAAAAATTAACTATTATTTATAACAAAAAGACATTAAGCTAAAATAAAGTTTTACAATATACCATTTGACTATCAACTTGATTTTACAAAAATTAGTTGTTAACATGACCATATATTCTTAGATTGTCCTGTTAAAAACTATCGATTGTCACATTTTTATTTGATTTAATTAAAAAAACATTTAACATATTCTCAAAATGTGTATTTTGAACAAAAGTAGTAGAAATTATTTTTTTAAATTTGTTTCTCGAGTTAATAAATAAATGTAGAGAATATATTTGGATGATCAATATTGGTGTGTGTATATATGTATATATACACACACGCACACGAATATCTTGCTAAGTATATGATATATATACATATAGATTTGGTAAATATACACATAGGGAAACCTAGTCTATATATACTAAATACATATATAATGACATTCCCTCAAGTTTAAGATGAAAAAGAAAAAGCCGTAATGAGTTTGCCAATTATATCACAATGATACCATGAAAGACGTACCTTCACGAAGATCTCTAAGAATTAATCTACTAAGCGATGTGAGTCAAATAAAGAAAGTCTTATTTAATGTGTTGATAGATAAAATAACTATCAATTTCAATATATTACATTCATTCATTAAAAAAATACACTGTAGATAATTTGCATAATACTCGTATTATCACAGTAACAAATGAAAATAATGAAAATGACAACTCTCATATCTTAATGCAACCATTGAATCTATAAAAGCACATAGGTGACATCTATCATTTATTGATACTCAACATTTGCATTAAATCTATATAGATGATTTACTTTTCTAGAAAACAAAAAAAGGATGAAGGAAGAAACAATGACTTTCTAACGGAACGATGATTGGTAGGAAAATTCAAAGCTCCACATAAGAATTAAATGAAAAATAAATACCTTGAAAAAATAAATGTCCTTAATGTACAAAAGAATATAATAACAATTGCATAATATGATGAAGAAAAGGAAAGAATAGACTGATTCGCTAATATAAATACACTAGAAAGTAGAAATATTCGGTGACAAGTGCCAAGTTGTTGCCTCGAGATTGTGAGTCTTGGATGATTTTTTCAATAAGAATGCAAATACTTATGTACACAAAATATCTACCTAAGTATATGGTAAAGATATGCACATTGAAAGCCAAACCTATACATGGTAAACACATTATACACGTATAGTAACAAAAAAAAAATCTTGTATTATAAAAGAAGTAAATCTCTTAAAATTGTTTATGTATTACTTTCCCTTCGCAAAATAGATTAACACGTAGCAGAAGTGTGGATTTCTAGTTTACAAATACCAGTTGTTCTTTAAAACAAATTTCCCATTAGAAGCTACACATTGATTGAAACATGAAGTTCATGCCAAGATAGTGAGTCTATCTTGCTGGTTGTATGGCTTTTTGAAGATAATGTTTACCTCCGAGCCTAAATCATAATTATTATTTTTCTTTGTCAATATATTATATGTTCAATTGACTACAAGCAAGAAATTCATGATCTGCTGGTCAAATCAAACACATAGCCAGCCTCAATTATTAAATTAGGGAACAAATACAACACATCAAGGATTGATAGATCGCATAACCAATCCCAATTATTAACATTATGGTACAGGGAATAAAATAATTAAAAATTATAATTAAATTAAAGAGAAAAAATAAACTCAGGCATGTCATCAAAAGATATAATTTATAGTAAGAGTGACAATTTGTATTATCATGTCATATATAGATTGTGTCATAAACAAGACATGTCATATATATTATAAACAGATCGTGTCGTAAATAAGTTGTATTGTAACTGTGTTCATAATCGTATAACTGTATATAACATATTTAATATTTTATAATTAATTTTAAAATAAATTTTTTATAAATATATTAAAAATAAATTAAAATTTTTAAAAATTTATATTTAAAAAATAATAAAAATTAAATTATTTATAATTTATCTCTTAACTTATTTACAGTTGTGTTAAATATGTTATTTATGAATTTATTAGGTTAACTTGTTTATGACTTGCATGTAGTCGTGTAGTCGTGTCTAATCGTATTTGATTCGTTTTGACCTAAATTCATTTATGCTAAACCCTCATTAACTTCATATAGTGTTTATATCGGATTATTGTATTGTATCATAAATTTTCACCTCTAATTTTGAGTAGTCTAAAGTAAGGATAACAATTCGTGTCATTTGTTATAAATGAGTTTGACTCATATGTTGCAAATCCATACTCGATCCATTTATTAATCGTGTCAGATTTGTAAACTTAAACTTAACCAATTTATTAACTGTATCATAATCGAGTACCTGTATATAATCTACTTAACTTTTCATAATCAAATTTTAAAACTATTTTTTATAAAAATATATTAAAATAAATTAAGTTTTTTAAAAATTATTTTTAAAAAATAATTAAAAATTATATTGTCAACAAATTAATAAAATATATTAATTTTAAATTTATTAATTTATATTTTATATTTTTACTTTATTTATAATCATGTTAAACGTATCATTTTTGAATTCAGCATGTTAATCTGTTTATGACTCGAATTTAATTGTGTCTAATCGTATTTAATTTATTTTGATTTAAACTCGTTTATGTTAAACTCAAATCTGTTAACTTCATGTCATGTTCGAATCAGATTATTGTGATGTGTTACAAAGCCCTATTCAAGTTTAATATTATATGAAACAAAGTTTTTTATTTTAAAAATTATAATCTATAATTTAAAAGGCTACTATAACAACGAAAATTATCTCATTATTTTTCTTTTTCATATGATAATTTCTTCATATCAAACAAAAAATTGGACGATAATGAAGGAGACGACCCAATTGATGCAACCAAGTTTGAACCTTGAACAGTGCAACCACCCAAAAAAAGCAAGCAGACGCTTACAGACCTCTCTCTGGCCCCTCCCAGTCACAGAGCACGGAGGGTGATGGACGCAGAGAGAGGGAGAGAGAGAGAGGTAGAGAGCTTTTTGGATGAACTTTTTTGATATGAACCGGAAGTTGGAGAGAAGCACCTAATCACTGCTTTTATTATTTCTGGAAGCTTTTTTGGTTTCCTTCGACATTTTTCCTGACACTTTTGACTCCGTATTTCCCAACCCGGTTTGACCATTCTGTTTTCCCAATCTTATCCCAATTAAAAACATGAAAAAAAGAAAAAATTGCCAAATAAACCAAAGGCCCCACAGATTCCCAAACCCTAATACACACCATCCGACGGCTCTAACCCCCTCCTCCACCAAGTCCTCCATCCGTCAGATTAGCATCAGTGACGAAGGAGATGCATTCGATATTTTCACTCATCGCTGACGTGGCAGTATTCGGATTCCGATGCTCTCCGTCCTGCGTACGCGCCATCTCACCATATATTCGACTATATATTCGACAACTTAAAGCACTATACTCGTAGCGAACGACGGTCGAATAGCCTTTTGTTTATTGGTGTCAACTTTGTGAGCGATTGGGGTTCTGCGACCCCGATTCGATCTAGGGTTAGGGTTTTTGGGTTTTTCTTTTTTTTTTTTTGGCCTTTTCCGATCCGTCGATGGCGCAAGGGAATAGAGCGACCGGAGTCGTGAAGTGGTTCAATGGCCAGAAAGGGTTTGGCTTCATAACGCCGGATGACGGCGGCGAGGATCTGTTCGTTCACCAGTCATCGATCAAGTCTGAGGGCTACCGGAGCCTAGCGGAGGGTGAAACCGTGGAGTTTCGGGTTGAGCAGGGAGAAGACGGCCGGACCAAGGCCGTCGATGTCAGCGGACCGGACGGTTCGTTCGTTCAGGGGAGCAGGAGCGGCGGCGGCGGCGGTTACGGAGGCGGTTATGGAGGTGGCGCTGGCGGAGGTCGTGGTGGTCGTGGCGGCGGTGGCGGCGGCGGTTATGGAGGTGGTAGTGGGTATGGGTATAATGGCGGAGGAAGAGGAGGAAGGGGCGGTAGAGGAGGCGGAGGAAGAGGCATGGGCGGCGGAGGCGGTGGTGGTTACGGGGGCGGCGGTGGCGGTGGTGCGAGTTGTTATAATTGTGGAGAGCAAGGGCATTTTGCGAGGGATTGCTATCAACAGCAAGGAGGCGGTGGCGGCGGCAGCGGTGGAGGTGGTAGATACGGCGGCGGTGGAGGTGGAGGTGGAGGTGGCGATGGTGGTTGTTTCAGCTGTGGTGAGCCAGGGCATTTTGCGAGGGAGTGCCCTAGAAACTCTATGAACTGAGAAAGGAAGGAGTTAGGAATGGAGGGCGAAAGGGTCAACTTTTCAAAGATGTTTGTTTTATTTATGCCATTTCGTCTGCTTGATCTTTTTATTTTTAGCTTTGTGGATTGGTCTTTTGGGGGTGTACCCATGACCGGAAGGTCTGAAAATGGGGGATTATTGTGCGTGCTTCTTGCAATAGTTGTTTGGTTTAATTTGGGGGGCTTTTTTTTCGATCTTTTTGTTTGAGGGTTTCTCTAACAATTAAGATGCGCCTTACTTTTACCCTTTTTTTGGTTTAATATTTTTCTTCGGTTTTGTGCTACTGGATCGTTACATTTTGATGGAAAATATCAAACGTGGTTCAACTTTAGAATGTCGTTGCTTCCATTTATGCTTTGATTAATGGATTAAATTAGGGCTACTGTCTGTTCTTACTATCTCCATCATTTGTTGGTAATGGCTTCCTATAGGTATCCTATTTTATTTGATACAGATTTTTTGTCTTTCTCTGTGTTTTAGAGTGTTCACTGGTTCTAGATAAATCAGTCATTCACTTCATTTTTCTTCCCCATTAATGTTATTTTTGTATTAAGCATGGGATGTAGTATTTTGTTTGTAGGTTTTTCTTTGTGGAGAGAGCCTTTGGCACGCCTCTCTCTCTCTCTCTCTCTCTCTCTCTCGCTCTCTCTCTCTCTCTCGACGTGGCTTGGTCAAATGGTTGGAAGTGTATTGGGGAACATCACTTCTTGCAACCTTCACCTATGTTTGTGGCCCACTTCTTGATTTCGGTTATACTTATTGCTCATAATTCATGAACCGTCCGCCTTAAATGTGGGAGTTGTTAAGCTTGACTCAGTCATTGAGTCGTAATGCTCAATTCATGCGCTTGACATTAGAAATGGTGGTTTTAGCTTTACTCATTTCACTGCTAAGATAATGTTTTCTCTCAAAGATAATGCGGTGTGCAGTACAGGTAGCTCGCAAACAGGTTGGCTTACTTGTTTATGACCTCGTTCTGTTTCTCTTTCGTCCTAGCCAAGCATTCAAGTTTAAACCATATAACTGGTTTTAGTCTAATCACGATGTAGGGGCTGCGCTGGTGTTTTCTGCTCCTAATTTGTTGCATTTAGTAGCTGACTCTCTCTCTCTCTCTCTCTCTCTCTCTCTCTCTATATATATATATATATATATATATATAACGATGAATTTTAGTAAGAATTGCACTTAGTTTACCTTGCTTGATCGTGGGTCCAAGTTGGGATGATGTTGTGATTTGTCTACTATGAGCTTGTTGAATCAAATGCTCATTCTTGTATTTGAACCAAGTATTTAGAGTGATGTGTGTCCAAGCAATGTACCTGTGGTTTTCTATGTGCTCATGTTCTTGTTATATTCCTCTGGACAGTGTCACAGCCTTTTCTTTTGAATGCTTAGAGATATACCACAAGATTAACAAAGTAGGATCTGCCTGAAATTACCCTTAATGGTGCTTGTGATTATGTAAGTGTACGGTGATATTGATTTAAGGGTATCCAAATTTAGGGTTCGTTGAGGGATGCTCTAATGCCCTTGAAAATGATCAAAAGGTCCCTAGAGAGGAGAGATGATGCCGAGGCTGTCATGTCTGCCCACTCCACTTGATCTTTCATGTATCCATTGGTATTGGGCTATATTGGTAACTCTTCAAACGGTGAAGTGCATGACCAGCCTGTGCTGCCATACGTTCATTCATTAAGATATTGGAAATACGGTATACTCTCAGTCATATATTCATTCCTTGATTGATTTTAATTTGTTTTGCATTTGAATGAAACATGTTGCATTTCTCATGATGTGGAAAAAAATGCTCAGGTAGTGGTGTTGAGCTAATCATCAGCAGGGCTGGGTTTGATGCTGAAGTAGATCTAGTACATTTGGAAACCATTATATGAAATTGCTATCTTTCCATGGGACACTGAAACATTAGGAGTAAACGAAATTGTATATTGACTTACTTCTCTTGGGCTCATAATCACCATATGTATCATTAGGGTGTTTCTCCATGATGTATCCAATCCATGTTGAATTACGTGCTGAAAGTTCCTACACTTTTTTGACTTAAATGACCTGAAAATTACTTTCATGAGAATGGACTCCTTTGGAACCTAGTGAACAATTTGTCTCTAAACGAGGCATAGCATGATGTGTTCGTGCCCTGGTCCTTGGGTTTCCAAGCTTATGGAAGTTACTCGATTAGACAAATTGTAGCAGTTGGGTGAGTCGACGGTTTATTGTTTTGTTCTATTCATGCTATGCGTTTAATTTCTCCGAAGTTGTTTCATTTGTTCTTTTTGGTTCATCTCTTTGGTGCCTTCAATTACTTTGTTTTCCATCTTAGTATTCCTTATTAGTACAGAATTTAGTACACACCGGAAAGGTGATTATGTGGAGAAAATGTGACTTATATAGCATGAACTTCACAAGAGGCGATGACCTGAAAGTTGGGAAAGTAATCTGCTCATTCAACAAGTTTGTAGAAGAGATAAACGCTGAGATTTGTGAGAATTTGCACCGCTCTGCGCCTTGGGGTTACGATCTATTTAAAGAGGAATCTGGGCTTTTGACTTCGTAGTGAATTTGTAATTTAATCAATAAACTTATTAACCTTGCCATAGAACTTTGAAGAAATTCGTACTGAGATTGGTGACAAATCACGTCTGTCCATTTTGGTTTTGTGGTCTAAGAGAGAAATATGAATCTTTGATCTTGTAGAGGAGATGTAATTGAATTGAGAAACCTTCGACGCTGATTGACGGGAAGCTCTTCTTCCATCAACTCCATTTGTAGTATGTTGATTCATGAAGATAAATGGTCATAAATGAATAATACATCAGTTAAATCTGACCAAATAATTCACATTGACAATGATGCTCGTTGTTCCAAATAGCTTTGAGGACTTGAAATGGATACAATAGTAGAAACAAAAGAGTTGCTGGTTGGGAAAGAAGTTTTCGTTCCAATGATTTTTCATGTGGCAACCCAAGAGCACCTGCTTCTTCTTCAAAGCTCATATTCTTAAGTTCCATCCAAATCCCTCCAAAGCCTTTTTCTCTAGATCCTGTCATTGTTGATGGCAATTAGTCTAACATAGTTAAGCTTGACGGCGTTTTTTTATTTAGCTTAAATTGCAGTTACTATGTTATAGGATCATAGACTACAGTCCTCTATAAGAACATAAGAGTCTTCTTGATCATGTCCTAAAGTTTATATTCTTAGCTAACTGATGGAGGATTTCAAGGGATTAACGATGAAGAAACTCCCTCCTGCCCAATGGGAAACCATCAATTTGTAATTTCACTGGCCAAAAAGAAAATATTTCCATTGCTGTGGATTGACATGGCTGTCATAAACGGATAGAAATGTCTCTCCGTTAAGCAAATGATCCCTTTTTATTTTCTTTTAATTTCTCTCCAGAGGGAATTTTCTATTATGGGCTATAATGATAACATAATTAGAAACACCAATCCTCCATTATGACTAAGATCAGTGCCGGCCCAATAATATCGGGGGCCCAGGGCAAAACGATAATTAGAGGCCCCAAAAATAATGGTTAAATTAATTTATAATTAATTTATAATTTTTTTTAATTATATATATACATGGTTCCTAAAAATGAGGGGCCCCAAGGGCGACGGGGGGCCAGGGCCGTCACCCTTTGCGCCCCACCTCGGGGCCGGCCCTGACTAAGATCTAACTTGCATGGATCTGGATTGTGTTGCGCTGGGGATATATGAAGAGAAGGGAAGGGGAAGATGAAATAGAAGAAAGAAGGGAAAACTTTTTTTTACATAAACAGCAAGTTACAGAGAAAATAAAAGACACGGACAGCAAAGGAAGCTTCATTCATGAAGTTTGATTAATCAATAGAGGAAACAATTTTACAAGCATCAAAATCTAGGTCAAATCTTATGGAACTTAGCTTCAAAAAAATTCTCAAATAATATGATTAATCAATTCATAGTAATTCAGATTTTCAACCTTCCCGTGACACCCACACACAAAAAGAAAGAAAGAAAGAGCAAACTTATGAAACCGATAAATCGAGAATCAAAATAATGTAAAAAGTAATAAGATTTTATCGATGTCAGAGTTGGACTCTATGTTCTTAAAATAATTTCTTTATAACGAGATGTTTATGTTTACATTAATGGTTGCCTTTAAAATACAATTATTACATTTTGTAATGTTAGCACTTCAAATTACGATATTAGTGAACCAACATTTATATAGTAATAATCTTTCTCACATAAGCTAATAAGATGACTAATACAAGTTGCAACCCTGCATTCTATAAATGAATATATATAAATCAAATGAATCTTAATAAGTTATATTTATTGATGGGTGTCAAACCGACAAATTAAGGTTGAACCATAGGAATTGATAAAACCAATTTATTTATGAATTCAAGCAAATAAAGAGTTGGGGCTTTCAAAATTAGATTGAAAATTAAAATTACTCAAAGTTAACTGTTGTGAATGAACAAAAGTATGACTTATTAGTATTTAATAATAAAAAAGATCTCTAGCTCAAGGTATAATCTTAGTTTGAATTCATTTGGATTAATCATTGATTCAAAATTATATTTTTCATTTTTTAAATAAATTTATTATAGTTTCTATAAGCTTTACCCATCTACATCTTCTTCTTTTTTTTTTGATAACCGAAATAAACTCTTTGATTATTTCCTTTATTAATAAATAAATAAGTTTTTAAGATTTAATTTATTGTTAGTAATAAGCTTTTGTAAGAGATCGTCAATTTTAGCCAACAAACTCGTAAGCTCGGTTTATTGAGACTAAATTATTTATGCACGTAATCTAGATAAAATATCCTATATTGAACTTTGTTATTTTATCACTAAATATTAGACTAAATAAACAATTATAAATTTCATATTTTAAATAACATTTGCTTGGTTTGATTATTGAACAACAGAACTAGCTACTTGCATAAATATGCAAAGCAAGTATGATAATTTGGTTAGAAGAAATACAAATATTAAAGAATATAGAATTGAAATAACCTATTTAGATCTCATAATCTTTGAAAAATCTTACTTAGATTATCCTCAAACTACACGAGGCTTAGTTTCACATCATGTCTATTTAAAATTCCAAAGAAAAAAATTAAGAGAAGCAGAAGAACTGGCCTTTTTCTTTCTTTTTCCTTCTCCTTGAAAAAAATAAAAATAAAAGAGTCTGTGCAAGTAGGAAAAGCTTGAGATAAGATTTAGGATCCCCTCCTTCTAAACTTTTTCTTATTAAAATAAGAATTTCCTAATAATAAAACTTTTGAATAATACAAAAAAAAGATAGAAAAAACATATAAAGTTGGGCTAGAAAATATTTAGGCCCATAAAATTGCTAGAAAAACCATTTAAGTTCAAAACCATGCTTTTATGTAAGGTGTAGACACACTTTACTTAAAATAATTTTTTTGTCCACTTTCCTATGCTTGTTCTCTAAAATGCCCCACAATCTTTAGTTTTAACTAATTATAAATCAACCGTAATTAATTATAATTTAACCTTAATTAATGCTTATCAAAAAAAAAAATTCTACTTTACTAGTATGACAAGAATACTAAAAATGTTTAAAACATTATTTTAGGGTTGAACGGTGGAATTAGGTGACATGCTTCTCGTCAAAATGTTTGTAACATCGAAGAGAATCAATAATTAGGGCAAAAATCTTGAATGTCTTAATTTTTGGGATATCAAATTTGCATATGAATTCCAATCAATCTAAGGGTCTCCATGATGTCAAAACAATCACACTCTTTCTCTCAAGTGAAATACATCTTAATGTTAATAGAGCATCCTTTAGAGACGGTTGAACATTCTCTGGTAAAAGATTGAACACGAAAAGAATTACACTGTAGAGTTACACATTGGTAGGTAGGATCTTTTAAATTGGTAGCAGTGTGTTCCCATTCAGCAAAAATATAGGTAGCTCCTGACATCCAAACTGTATTTAGTCATTTCACACTTACAGGGGAAGAATCAATTAGTGTGGAAGGAAAGGAAGAGAACAAAAGGGATGGCATTGAAAGTTATAAACTTAGTCTGATGGGGCCATCTTCTTAAAATGAAGTCCATTAACAGGGGTGGTCTTAAATAAGTGTCTACTAACTAAGGGTCTGGTCTCTTTTTGCATAAGTGAGGATTAAATAAATGCCAATAGTAATAACAGGATCTTGGAAAGAAAAAAAAAAAAGAGAGAGAAGGTTGTGGAGGGTTTTGGATAGAACTTAGGAATATGAGCTTTGAAGAAGAAGCAAGTGTTCTTGGATTGCCACATTTCATTGAATGTCTTCCACATGAAAAATCATTGGAACATAATCATTTAAACTAGTTCCGCCATCTTTATTTTTGGATAATGGAACAAAAATTTCTTTCCTAATCTATAAAACTTTTATTTCTACTGTTGCATCCCTTTTTTTCGTCTTATCAATTCAAATCTATGACAAAACGGAGAAATTTGTAGCTCCTTTTAACTTCTCTGCACAAAAGAGAAAGTGTAGAAAAATAGAGGAAAAAAAGAAAAACTAAAAAAAGTAAAAAAAAAAAAAAAAAAAAACTCTGATGTATTTCTCCGATGGGAAAGATTGGAGTAATTTTCTACACCGTTTCTGTTTCTACACATTCATATTTATAATGCTCAGCAACTAATACAAAGCCTACACGTAGACTAACTACGCAAGCCAACACGTGGAGTAATTTGTTTTTCTGCTTTGGTGCTAATTGCATGTAACATCTTCACATCCCCTCTCAAATTAAACCTTAGGAAAACAATCCGATTTAATTTGGAAGCCAAAAAATTGAACTGAGAAGTACCAAGTGACTTTGTCATAATATTAACGATCTGAAATTTACTTGGAACATGTCGAAGCTCAAGAAGACCAACGGTAACCTTTTCTCAAATAAAATGAGCATCTACTTCAATGTGCTTAGTGCGAGAATAAAAAATAGGATTTAAAACCAAAGATTGAGCACTAGTATTATCAGACTATAGCACAGGTCGAGAAGGAATGAAAATCCCAAGCTCAAGAACCAAGCCATTAAAGTTGGGGTTCTAAAAACAATATCTAGGCATAACAGTTGGCAAAATAGTTAATTTTAAGGTCAAACATAAAACAATAGGGACTAAATCAACTTCAATGGCTACAACCATTAGATTTCTTGTTGAAAATACTATAGTAATGCCTTAAAAATGACTAAAATCAGAGACCTAAAGTTCTTGAAGCAAGTGGTCGAAGTTAGGTGTCAAAACCATCATACTTTTAACTTGGAATCTGTAGAAACCAAGTGTCAAAACCATCATACTTTTGTAAAATACTGAAATACGAACAAAATAAGCCATAGAATGTGCAAAGGCCTTGAAAAGGCACCCCAAATATGTGCCTAGAAGACGCTACTGCGGTAGTTAAAACATAGTAATGAAAAATTATTCTGATTATCATGGTAATGTCCAAAACTATTGCGATAATTAGAAAGAGTTCCACAGTGATTATTTTTAGAATTTTTAATGTTTCACGAATTGAATGACCAATGAATGGGGATCTTAAAAAGAAATTTCAAAAAACCAAAATGACCAAAAATCATACCTAGAAGCTTGGGATTAAGATGTTCGTTTACATAAGTGGACATACATTAAGAGTTAAGGATTGTACACATGTAGGCACAATTGAGTGTTTACTGTTTATGGAGTTATTGATTAATGCATTATAATTTTTTTTTTTAACTAAGGTTTTGTTCCACTGAGTTTTTCTTGCAAAGTTTTT
>JAJIYU010009268.1:0-17151 GCA_030144865.1 Tinospora cordifolia | reverse complement strand
ATTTTTTTATAACGAACAACCCCTTAATTCTAAATCATGTCCCAATTTCTTATAACAAACAATCACTTAATTCTAAGTTTTCAAACCAACATACCAAGCACATGCTCTAGCGGTGTAATTTGCACTTTCATATTAGCTAGTCCTACAATACGTAACAGAGTTTCACATTACCCTACAATCATACATAATTTCATCTATTCTATCTTACACCATTACATATGTCATAAAACATATTAGGTCAAAATTTGCATAACTTAACAAGATTAACGGATTCTTGCAAGTGAATAAGTGATATGTAATTGAACTTAAGCTTTAAAGTGAACATGCTTAACAGAACCATGATAAAATCTAGCTCAAGTCTACTTAAGTTTTGGATTTAAATTTATTATACAAGTAAATTTCAAAGAATGTGAATATTTGGAAGATTATATGGTTTTTATATGATGCAAATTATTGAATCCAATTTTATTTAATGTATTTTATTTCATATATTAATTTGTCATTAATTAGTCAACTTTATTAAATGAAGTCATTATCTATGAAACAATAAGACCAAAATGGTTAATGAATACTCAAAGTATCTCAAATCATAATAATGTGTGGTCCTTAGATATTAATGAAGAGGACCACATCGAGATAAAATAGTTAAATAGTTTGAATGACATCATCAGTTGCAATTGTTTCAATGCGAAATGATTATTTTATCCCAAAGAAAGACAATTTTTTTTTAAAAAAAATAATTAAACTAAGAAAATAGGCTGGAAACTAAAAAATAAAATAAACCTGTGGTTCATAGTTTTGTATTATTTATTTTCTAATAGTTATGACGGTGGTCTTATAGTCTGATTTTGTGCAAACCTATTGCATATTGTTGTAACCTTGGCCTACATGAAGCTTAAAATGATGTTTTAATTTGCAATTAGATTTCATGTATTAAAATCTAGTGTAAAGATTGTATCATAGCTTGTTTGTATCATTAAAAAAAAAAAACTTTTTACAACACTTCTTTTATCATGATGTTATTTGCATTCAATATAAAATTTATTGTAAAAACATTACATTTGTGACAAACTAATATGTCATTAATATTAAGTATTTATAACATATACTAATATATGTGGCAAATAAGATGTTTATTGACATTAAATTCAATTTTACTACATAAAATTTGGCACATCTCAAAAAGAGAACAAGAATACATTAATTTCTTTTAAACATGATGACAAAAATATTTTCTAAAGTAAAACAATAGGGTATTATTTACTTAAAAATAAAAATAAAAAAGATGCCGATATTTTGAAATTTTTTTTTAAGGTGTCAATACCTTTAGAAAACCTTAAGTGTATGTATTATGAAAGTACTGAAAACTAATTACTTAAAAATAAAAAATAACATTATATTATTAAAATGTCACAAAATACGTTAAATTAGGGGCAACAAACTGGAAAGCAAATTTTTTTTTTTTTAAAAAAAGATGTCAATACCTATTTTGGAAAAGAAATAACAATTGTGAGATTAGATAGGGTGAGAAATATTATGGTAGATGCACAGATTATGATCAAAGACAAAGACCATTTGTAAATTCCTTTGTGTACATGGTATTATGTTACAACATCGAATGCCATTCACATCAAACATTTGTGGGCACGGTAAAAAGTATGCTTAATAATTCCAAACTTTCCTTGCCACAGTGGATAGAAGCCCTAAAAATCATTCTATACATTTTAAATAGCTAGGTTTCTATCTAACTTCATCAATGCCTTTTGAACTTTGAAATATATGATCCACATGAAAATAAATTATATTAGACCTTAACACACTATCAGGGGGTTATTTATTGGCTATGTGGAATGTTCGAAGAAATTTAGGTATATTGTCCTCCATCTTCAAAGCAAAGAAATGTTAGGTTTGAGGATAACAATTTGCATAAAAGTGAATCATCAAATGGATTTTAATGAAGTGAATTTTCAAGATATATCAAATGTACCACAAGAAAAAAAATATTAGTATATACTCAAGAAGATAACTCTAGTATTATTGAAGAACAACCATTTCATGAAGAACAAATTTTTCTACAACCTATTGACAAAATTACAAAAAGTTTAAATGAGATAATAGGATTGAGATGGTCCTCAAGAATTAAAAAAAAAGATATCAGAATTTTTAATGATTGTACTGTATATCTCCAAGAGTCTATCAATGATATTTGATGATTTGAAGATTCCAACTTATTTTTTAGAAGCCATGAGTGAAGAAGACTCTTAACTTCAGTACATGCCATAGAAGTAGAGATGACCAGCATGTCTGAAAAATCAAGTTTTGTATCTTGTTTGGTTATGAGGGGTACATGGGACGAAGCAAAAAACTTTGGAGGTTAATGAGTTAATAGAACCAAAAAGAGACTCCATATTAAATTTTATAAGGCTAAATTTATAGTCAAAGGACTCATACGAAAGAAAAATATATATTACATTAGACGACCTTCCCCCCAGTATCAAGACTCCTATCAAATTAAAAGCTCATTTTAATCTAGTGCGATTTGTCAAATAGATGCCAAAACAACCTTTTTTGAATTTAAGACTCAATGATGAGGTATATATGCTTTAACCTAAATGGTTTACTTTAGATACAATACAAATTAAAGAAATCATTTTATGGACTAAAACAAACATCTTGGCAATAGGATTTTTTAAGTTTCTTGACATTGTTACTTCATTTGGTTTTTGTGGTGATCACCATCAATTATTGTACATGCTTAAGGTTGGTGAGTGCAAATTCATTTCCTTAACGTGATATTTGAGAGACAATGCAATTATTCTAACAAAACTTTGGTATGCATAGCATCTATTGTGGAAGGTGACGAGTTTAGTATGAAATGATGTTCAAAAAACTCCTTAGAAACAAAAAGAATAATAATAATAACAAATCATTAGTTATGCATCTATAATTTGATAGACTTATCTATGCATTGGTTTGCAGAAGAACAAATGTTGGACTTGAAGATAGTGTGTTCGACGTAGATAACAAAGCAATCCTTTTATGAATCATTGGCAACCTAAAAAAAAGGTCATGTGGTACTTGCAAGGTGCCAAAGATGACATGCCTACATGTAGGCATGTTAACTGATTGAAAGTAATGATCACTTTATTTAATATGGAGATAGCGTTTATATCATATTCTGAAGCTACAACATTGATGTTATGGTTAAAGAATTTTATCACACGGATTAGAGTTATAGATTTATATCTAATCCTATTAGACTATGTAGTTATGATATTTAGTTATATTTTTTCTCCTTAAGATCAACAAAAGTGAGAATATACCAACAAATGTTAGGCTGAGTGGTTAAGATTCAATATCCTTTAACCAGAGGCCTTGAGTTCGAATCCTCAGTATAGAGAAAATCACAAATATCTTATTGCTAGAGAAAGTGCTTAAAATCATTAATCACAAAGCCAAATGGGTATTAATTCATTGGTAGATGGAATTTTAAACACTTAAAGGCCATTAAATTATTTAAGACATTATGTCATGTAGGTCAAATGGGAAAATGTTAGTATCTTTCTTCATGTACATACGAATAAGGTGGCCTACATGTGCATAACTTCCACATGTAATAAAAAATGTGATACATATATGCGAATAACCAAACTAATAGAGATCATACGTTTTGAGTAGTTAATACCCTAGTGGTGGCTTGTGAGTAAGGTAACAATTATGGGAATTACTACCTAAAAATATTCTTTGATGGAAAGATGGTTAGATAAATAAAAGGCTTCAATAATTACCAATTATCTTGACCCTTGGTTGTTCTATCCTTTATTAAGTATATTAAATTAATGCTTAGATTAGAAGAAACTCTTCTAATATGTTGAGGATTGCGTTTTATTTAATTTATCATCTTTGTTGCTTAGACAATGTGATTGGAGGTCATCTATTTTATTTAGAGATTAAATTATAAACTAATAATCTAAATAAATTGTTGACGTTTGATATTGATGCATTTCGATCCAGACCATGTTGTTGAGCAATTATGATTTAAAAAACTTGATGGCATATTTTCTCTATGATTTATTACTTGAGTTTTGTTGTTATTTTAATTAAATTACTTAAAATTACGTTCAAGATTTTATGATGACATTAAGTTTTTGTCGTTAATTTAATTTAATTTTTTTAGGATATTTATATTAGGAGTTTACGAAACATCATAAGTATAAATTTAAAATTTTTTTGATTTATTATCAAACCAAGAATTATTGTTTATGATGTTAATTAACCTAGCTGAATGATTAATTGTTATATGCTTTATTCATGTTATTAACATATAAATTATTCAACTTATAATCTTGATCCTTTAATAATTTGGTGGGGTAAGATTAATAAAGCATGCATCTCCCATGAAGTATTTTATGATCTATCATTGCAAAACTTATCAGTTTCAGCATTCAATGGGTTATTTAATACGCAAAAATATGAAAAATGATTCATTTATATTCGCACACAATTTCTTTTAATGTTTTAGAAGTACACGTATCTTGAATATGAATTTTAGACCCAATTAATGTTGTTTTAAGCGTTACTCTTGTAACTCGTTTACTTATTTGTGCTTAAAATAATATTTAACCTAATTAAATTTTATTCGAATCTAAAATTTTTATATTATCGAGGTAACAAGTTGGTGAATTTTTTTTCTTTTTTAATAAGAATCATGTTAGATTAAGATTTTTGTTGGGCAAGTGTGAAAGTGCGTACTGCTCATTTTAGAATCTTTGGTTGGTCAAGGTTGGAAACATCTATGGATTGACCACAAAAAGAAATTAAATGAGGATTTTATTATTATTATTTTACCTTGGTAAGTTGACATTGATGGATAAAATATTACAAAATTATGTTATATTATAATATTTTTTAGCCATATATTATACATAAATAATGTTTGTGATTATTATATTACAAGAATGTTTGAATTGATCAATTTACACGCTGATCAAGTTATATATTGATTTTCATTGCATTAATTATTCCCTCCAGTAGTTGAGATTTTTGATTTTGGGGTCCAAAATCTTGACAAGAAGGGGAACATTTCATAAAGTAAGTAAATAAATAAATAAATAACCACAAAAAGCCAAATAATGCACCCAAGTTAGGAGAAAGAAAACAAAAAATTTGTGGGACTCAAAGGCAAAAAATATTTTAGAAACATAAACGTGGGACTACAGTAAGGATATCATATCATGTGAAATATAACTTCAAATTTTATCCTTATTAGTAGTATAATAGTCTTTAGAGTAAAACTTTATACCTAACTTTAAAGTTAGGTAAGTTGAGGTAAGTTGGAAGATGATAATGTAACTAGTAAGAAATTCAGGATTGCTCAACAGTTATGATACGGTCGTTTGTTTTGTCGAGAGACATGTATATCATGGTGGAACATGCACGTGTGCTCATCGTTAAGAGATAGTTCCTCAAGTTGTTCATCACGAGATGATGACAACAATTGGTTCATTTAAAATGGATCCTACAATGTAATGGTAGTGAAAGTTAGATTATGGTCCAAAGATGGAGATTTGTTTGATATATGTAAATTGAAATAATAGTTCTATGTTGAATATTGGCAAGTTCTAGCTTATCCTTGTTGGTGACTTTCAAAGTAAAATACTACACTTGGCCCTAATAATAGTTAAATTAGAACACTTGTAGGATTACCTTTTGTTTTATTTTTATTTTTGACCTTATTGCAAGAGTACCTTCGTTTAATTTAATTTTTTTAATATCTACTGTAAGGTAACTAATGGATGTTCTTAAAATGAACTCTATCAAGCTCAAGGAATTTGTTTAAAGTCATACACGGCTTTATGTAAGTTACTCTGATGGTTGAGCACCTTGAACTTCAAAACTATACAGTTGTTCCATATAGTTTCCTCCAAATCATGTAATATTCCATAATTTTGTGAAAAAATAAATTGCATTACTATTCATGGCTACTACTCTGCATTGTTCATGTCGAGATAAATAACAAATCAACAACACTGTTCACGACTATTGTTATGCATTGTTCACATCGAGACAAGTAACAAATCGGCGGCATTGTTCATGACTACTATTATACACTGTTCATGTACCGTTCATGTCTGTCTTTTTTCTACTTGAAATCTATATAAACCCTCCCTCTCCTAAGCATCTCATCCTCAAACTTTTTTTTTCTTCATGCTCTTTTAGTCATTTTCTTGGCACTCTTACATTTCTTAGGTGTTTTACACAACAATTCTAGTACTAGGAAGGGAGAAATCCAAAATATTGCATAGTAGTGATAATAACTTACTTTTGGGTGTTAATTTTGGAGTAATCGAAAGACTTTACAAATCAAAGCAGGTATAATGACTCTATCTTAGTTAAGATGCCAAAAGAACAAGAGATAAGAGAAACATGTATAGAAAGTCCACTTTTCATACTAGATACTATAGTACTATTTATAGATACTGTAGTACATAAATACTGTTCACATATAATATGGTACTATTTACGATTGTAGTACTATTCACAATCATTGCTCAAGATTATTGTTCACGGGTATGACACTATACATGAATATTGTTTATGAACAATATTAAATCATATTTTTGAAACATAGATTTCTTAAACTAATAGTGTCAATCTTTAAAGGTTAAAGACTTGAAACAAGTTGGAATAACAACACAAAGATTCAAGGAAGTCAATTATTGAGGTGAAGATGACTACCCTACATTCTTTAGTCTTATTTTGGTTTGAATATGAAGCACGATTAAATGTTTATCTGCATTGATTGTTTATAAGCATGCTAGAGATGACAACCATGAATGTTTGATTGTCCTTGAATGATGTAGACTACATGTTGTACTATCAATGAATATTAATACATGCCATGTATACCATATGAGGAATAACATAATTGATATGATCATAAGCATGATCTGTTGTTAATTTATATCCATCGTTTATTTATATTTGGATATGAGAATTGTGAATATGCTTGTGGCCATTAATTGAAGATGATTAAGAAATTTAAACACGTACCCGTGCAGTGATGTAGATTATGTGGCAGTAGTTTGACATTACGTGGGTGTTTCCAACCCAAGGCGGATCTTGATGCTATTGTGTTTGTAGTAAGATGGAACTAAGAGTCAAGTTAAGACTTCACTCCTGAGATAGGGTTCCGAATAGGTAACAGGCCTTTTAGCCTTACTTCCGATACTTCAAACCTAATGAGGAATATCGAGGAGATTCCTTTAGGTCTTAATGTAAACCTAAACAATTGAATTATATGAAATGCCTAATGCATGATAAATGCTTGCATGTTTCATGTTTTGACTATTATAATGCTTAAGATGTTTTGTGTATGATCCACTGGGTTCTTAAGCTCACCCCACTCACTCTTTCTCAGGTAACCATTAAAGATATTTGTATTGATAAGTAATGTGGAAACAATCATCAGTAGTAGTGTACATCACAGTTATGAGGACACCGTAGGAAATGAACTTCATTTTCTATTTGCCATTTGTAGGACATGTGATCCATTGTATTTAGTTCTATAGAATATCAGCTACTAGGCCAGACAATAGCTGTCTTATCAAAACTCGGCCATGAACCCCACATATTTGTTCTTAATTTTAATATTAAATTAAGTTTTTTCAATAATTATATGATCCCAAGATTATTGTTAATCTGTTTCTAAGCTAGTTTATTTATGCCAATTTTTTATACTTTGGGATATGTTCTAGTGCAACCAGCAAATGAGATAATTGATGTAAAAAAAAAGTAATATCTCAGTTCTCAAATAAAAAGCAGAAGTGATTGCATATGAATAAAATTATGTCTCAAGCTGCTAGACAAATACGTTACTTATGACTAATATAAAAGGTTCAGGAATTGGGATGTTACAAATCACCATTTAAAAAGACATTATTAGCACAAACTTGCCAAATTTCCCAAGGCCTAGAAAGAGTTATGGTAATAACAACTTTAGTTACTGCAATGGAAGTCTCAGGTAAACTAAAACTAGCTTCTAGTAAATAACCTTTGACAATTACCTCGAGTCTTGCGACAAGAAAGCCACACGATTGATGTAACAATCTATGAAAGATAACATCTGCGAAAGGACTTTCTCTAGTAAAAAAGTAACAATGGAAGTTTGATTAAGAGGATAAATTTGCACAAGAAAAAGCTTCATATCAATACAATAATGGAAGGACGAGAGGAAAGCTACCAAATGCCATTAAAGTCTTGCAAAGGACAAATAAAACTCTGTAACAAAAAAAAAAAAAATCTAGAGTTTATTTGGTATCATTCCAAGGTATTTTTGTCATTCTTTTTAAGAAAACATCAAGCTTGTTAAATAAACCAAGGGTGGAAACATTGTCCTCCTTTTTTTCTTTTTTTTTTAAATTAATTTTTAAAATCTTTGTTGGCCAGTATGATCTCATTTCACTACTTTTATTGAACACAATTTTAAAAGCTTTTGCATTTGTCTAATGGTTACATAGAGAAAGTTTCAAATTTTCATGATACCCAAATTATGAAACTTGATAATGTGAAAAAAGGACCAAAGGAAAGGGAAAAATGATAAGAAAATTTTAGCTTTTAATCTGACACACATGCTTTTATGCACTGTTACCACCTTTTTTAAACTTGAAAAGTAAATTGTTTCAAAATTAGAAGCCAGATGCAATTTTAGTTTTTTTTTTTGTTTTTTAGTAAGATATTCAAAGAAGCTTGTAATTTACAGAATTTATAAAAATAGCCCAAATTATATCTTTTTTTCATTTTTGTTCCCTAAATAACTGATCCCAAAGAAAGCTCAGAGTTTGTTAGATAACAATAATTTTAGTACTAGTCAACATTTAGGTTAAGTTCTCCTTCGGTGTTTTCTTTCTTCAGATGACTCTAGACCATCACAGACATTATCTCTCTAAATATACCTATTAAAATAACTATATCTTTTAAAAATTTATACAAAACTATCTCTGCGGCCCATCGATTTTATTGAAATCTTATAGGCTTACTTTATTTTATAATTTGGAAATAAAACTAATACAATGCCCAAAAAAAAAAATTAACCTTTTCTTTTGAGAAAATGATTTGTTTTTTTCCAAAAATAATTAAAAAGGGCTTTAAAATTTTTTTAAACCTAATAAGAATTTAGTGCAGAAATATAATATAATATTTCATCTAGGCGTACAGGTACAGCAGCCTCTCCATTATTCACATGTGAGCATATATAGATATTCTAGAGACGAGGGAGAGAGGAGAGAGAGAGAGAGAGATACACGATCCGCGGTCTCCCGTCTCTCGGTGCTGGTGCTACGCGCTGCCGGTAGCAACGCCACGGGAAAACAACGCCGCCGGCATCAGGCTGCATTCTCCCTGGCGCCGGCGTCTTCGCCATCAACACTTCGCCGGTTTTCATTAGTTCCGCGAACATTGCTTCTTGTTTGTCCTTAATTCTTATTCTCGTTTGTTCTTTCGCTCGCTTCTCTGAAATCCTTATCCTTTTTATAGATTAAGCAAAGATAGAGAGATCTCTGGTGCGTTCTATCTTACCTTCAAATCTTTCTTTCTTTTTGAACAATTTTTCCTTTTGACATTTCGATTTTTCTAAGAAGTTGGGAACATGTATTTGGGTTATTGGTTTTGTTAGGGTTTTCTTTTCTGCAGAAATGTTGATCTTTAATGTGGTTTTGATTCTGTTGTTTTTGTTGTTGCTGTTGATTTGGTGTCCGATTCTTTAGCTGAGGTTTTGGTTGAATCTAGTTGTGATAATGTTCTTCTGAGGCAAAAATAAGCATAATTTGGATTCTTGTTAAAGTTAGGTGTTTTTTTTTTTAAATAAAATGGTTTAATATATATGATTTGAATAGGAATGATCTTTCTTCTTTTTTCTTTTTCTTTTCTTTTTCTTTTTTGCTCCTGGAAAGAGTAGAAAAAAGAAGCTGCCTTTAGATGATAGCGTTTCAGAAATGAGTATTTTTCATTGTTATTGCTGAAAGTTTCTAGTATTTTGGTTTAAAAATTATGTTAGGCTGCTTTGGATTAGCATTTACGTATTCAAGTCCGCTTCTGGGTTTTATTGCTCGACAGCGAGATCTGCTCTTTTTTTTTCTCTTTTAAAAATTTTTTCAATATATTTTGTTGGTAGTTTCATTGATCTGTCAGAGTTTCTTACGGCCTTTTGCTGAAAAATCTTTTTTTTTTTTTTTTGTTTAATTGGTTCACTTCCTTGCCACCCCTTTGGTTTTGTCGTCAAATTTATAGTTCACTTTCAATGGTCCTTTTCTGGTCAAATCTTTCTATGGTCCTTTTATCTATCCATTTTATCTTCTTAAGCAATAAATACAGTCGTGAAAAATTGTGTGGATGGTTGTATTGTTTGTATTTTTTATTTTTGCGAAACATGGTATTTAGTTAATAAAAAAAATGTATACAGAGTCAATTTGATACCGTGGGGATTGTATTTCCCACTAACATTCCCAGCCAATTACTGGATCTTTGTAAGAGGGGATGCTTCAAGCTTTAATTATGCTGGATTTTCCTAACTGTTTTTCTCGACCCTTAAACTTCATATATAGGGAATACATTAAAAAAAAAAAGAGAGAGAGAGAAAGATGCAAGTTTAATATGATCATGCTCTGTGGTCTCAGATGGAAGTTCAAGATCTGCAACCTGGGCATATCATTGAAGTTAGTGGAGATGTGCCTGCTGGAAATCCAAGCTTCGCAGGTACCAAGATATGTGGTGGTGCGGCATGTGGTCTCTCTCATGGTGGAACTGGCTCCAATGATGCCAAAGAGCGCTCTGATTCTATGAAGAAGCTTTGGATGGCTGTTGTACTTTGTGTGATCTTCATGGCAGTAGAGGTTTTTGGTGGGATTAAAGCTAACAGTCTGGCAATCTTGACTGATGCTGCTCATCTTCTGTCTGATGTTGCCGCTTTTGCTATCTCTCTTTTCTCTTTATGGGCATCAGGGTGGGAAGCAACTCCACGTCAATCTTATGGTTTTTTCAGGATAGAGATCCTAGGAGCTCTTGTTTCCATCCAGATGATTTGGCTTCTAGCTGGTATTCTAGTTTATGAGGCAATTGCTCGACTCATCAATAACAGTGGCGAGGTCAAGGGTCGCCTGATGTTCATTGTTTCAGCTTTTGGGTTGGTGGTTAACATCATCATGGCCGTGTTGTTGGGCCATGATCATGGACATGGAGGCCATGGGCATGGGCATGGGCATGGGCATGGGTCACATGGACAAGATGATCATGCTCATGGTGATCATTCTCATAGTCATGATGAGCATGGTCACGGACATAGCCACAGCCATGGAATAAGCATTACCCGACATGAGCATAAGCACGTCGATGAGCACAAGCATGATGATGCCCATGAAGATCCTGCAGAGCCACATGAAGATCCTGCAGAGCCACATGAAGATCCTGCAGAGCCATTGCTTAAACCTGCATCAGAATGCTCAGAATCAAAAGTCACTCAGAAAGAAAAGAAGCGACGGAACATCAATGTTCAAGGCGCTTATCTACATGTTCTCGGTGACTCCATCCAGAGCATAGGTGTGATGATTGGAGGCGGTATTATATGGTACAAACCAGAGTACAAGGTAGTTGATCTTATATGCACACTCATCTTCTCTGTAATTGTATTGGGCACAACTATAAGGATGTTGCGAAACATATTGGAAGTACTAATGGAGAGCACGCCGAGGGAGATTGATGCAACGAAACTTGAGATGGGTCTTTGCGAGATTGATGAGGTCGTTGCAATTCATGAATTGCACATATGGGCCATAACTGTAGGGAAGATTTTGTTGGCATGCCATGTCAAGATCAGACGTGATGCTGATGCTGATATGGCACTTGACAAGGTGATAGAGTACATAAGGAGGGAGTACAACATCAGCCACGTAACTATACAGATAGAGCGCGAGTAGCTTCTTATACTAGAGTTTCTAGTAGTTGATGATATATTGTCTTCATATAAATATGTTGTCTTAGGTTCTCGTTCAATTCTTTTTCTATGGTAGAGAAGAAAGGTTATTTCAATTGGTGGTTTCATCCTAACTTCTCAAGATTATCTACATGAATAAGTCTCTCTCAGGAAGCACAAGCTCTCACGTTGATATCTACACTGAAAAATATAAATTCGTTTGAAAGTCCTCTGAATAACAAAGGGAATCTTCATGATTTTACTTTATGGTTTGAACATTTTTCACTATTTTCCTACGATAAATGTTGATGAGGCATGATTAGTAATGCGGTGGTTCAGTTGGTTCGGTATTCGCTCTTTAAGAGTCTTTGCCTTGTTAGAGACTTTTACTATTTAATCTGCTCAAACGAACTGGTTAGATATAATTGATATTGCTTGGTAGATTAAAATAAAAATAAAATAAAATAAAATAAAATAAAAGAACGAGCTCCAGCAGCTTGAAAAGGAGAGGTTAATATAGATAACAAAAAGATAGGCTATTAAGAAACATGGGGCCTAGTGAAGCCAGCTATCCAATTAGAACCCTTACAACCCCTATCCAACCAGCCAAGTCAGCACTATCCAGAAGCAAGAGGTTGAGTGGTTCTACACTTTCCAAGACTAGGCAGAGTAAGGGTCTCAACACGCTCAAATTATCCATTCAACAGAGCCTAAAGAACACTGCAACAAAGAAAAAAAAAAGTGGTTTGTTTAAGGAAGTTAAGAAGCCATGGCATCAACCTCAGCCTCCTTTTCCCTTTCTTCATCATCAGCTCTCATTGATGGAAAAGCCCCTCGCCAGACTCCAGCGACTTCACCAACGCAATGTGTCATCCTCCCGACACTCCCTCTGCCACCGGTGTCTTCCTCGAACCGCGCACTTAGGAAGACCACTGCTTATTGTTAGTATACCCCCCTCACTCCTCAACTTGGACTCACTGATAGTGATTTTTGGAGTTGTGTTATGGATTGAACTGTACATTGTTTCAGGCCGTAGAGTTGCTCGAAATGTTGTTTCCATGGCCACCGGAGATGCTCCGGCAGAAGTTGCAACCAGCGAGATGCCAGAGATTGTTAAAACCATTCAAGAAGCTGTATGTATAAAGTTTCTTTCATAGCTTTTGATCTTCTGAAGCAAATGCTTTGTTTTTCAGTACAATTCAGCTCAGTTTTTCACATTGTTTCATGAGCCTTTCAGTCTCTAATTTGAAGCAATTTTACAGTGGGACAAGCTGGAGGATAAGTACGCTGTGACGTCTCTTGCACTTTCTGGTGTCATTGCCGTGTGGGCGTCATCTGGAATGATCTCGGTGAGGAACATCAATGCACATCATAAACCGAAATTGAAGATGATTTAAGATTTAACCTTCTGTGCCTTGAGATTTTTTAACAAATAATTCTGTTAAATTGTTTTCTAAGAGAGGCAATTGAAAGATGAGCTTTGTTGTTTATACAGGCTATTGATAGGCTTCCTTTAGTTCCGGGAGTTCTTGAACTGGTGGGAATCGGCTACACAGTGGTAAGTTTTCTCTACTTTTGTTCAACCTTTTTTTAACCACAGTGACCAGTTTAATCATCATTGATTGTCACTGGCATTGGCATGAAAATTATTCATGTTTACAAGAAAATTACTCATGCCTAATGAAACTAGTTTATCATTTAGGTAGTTTTCTGGACATGTTGGGGAAGGCTTTGACGTAAGAATGACCCCAAAATGTTTTGGCTGGTCTTTAATTATTCTACCATGAAAGTCCAAACCTGCATCTAACATATCTTCTCATCCCCATTTATTTCATCCTACTGAAACAAAGTACTTGAATCTTTGTCACTTCTGCAGTGGTTTGTTTATAACAACCTGATTTTCAAGCCAGAGAGGTAAGCGTCAATGGACATTTTGGCTATGTTTTTTTTTTTTTTTTTTTTTTTTTTTTTTTTTTTGTTCAGATAATTTGATTTAATCCTCTCTCTTTTCTGTTCGATCTGTAATGTAACTTAGATTAATTAAGAGTTTTAACAAAGAAACGGGTATTTCCAGGGAAGCATTGATACAGAAAGTAAAGGACACTTTCCAAGATGTAATTGGAAGCTAAGAAGGAGGGTTATGTTATATTCATTACTGAACGAGAGGGTATCAAGGTGATGTGATTTTGCTTAGTTTGTGCAGCAACTAGCAGCCACATATTTCAAATATTAAGTAAGAGATGTAAGATTCTTCTTCTTCTTCTTCTTCTTTTTTTGGTTCAGATAAGCTTCTAACTCGGAGAATGTATCAAGCCATTGTACTTTATTTTGAAAACACCTGTATCTACCAATATGTTTGTCCTTGTTTAAGCACCATTGCTTGGAATTTATCTTTTTGCTATCAGTAAAGATATCTAGACACCCTTTCGTTAGATGCCTCTAGAGTTCTTCAATGAGACAATTAGGTTGTTTGCTTCTTTTCGTTCTTCAGTTTTTTGGACTGTATTTTAAATGGTTGTGGTAAGGTTGCTTCTATGTTGTTTAGAGTGACTTAAATATCTTTTTATCTGCTTACATAAGAACATTTGTTTTCTATGGAGAAGATCTTGTATTTATGAGACAAACGTATGGAAAAGACTTACATGGATCAAGTAAAGCTATTTCAATTTGATTATTTAGAACGGTATCACATAGTTTTGTAAAATTCCATGAGAGAAAAGTTAAAAGCACAACATAACACTCTTATGCCAGAGAATCCAGCCTGTTTCGCCAAAGCTTCAAATTCTTTTTGTGTCCTCTCCTTTCCTTGTATATTTGAAGTCATGATGGACAAGTCTAACTGGAATATGGACTTATCCATTGTACTTGATTCCGAGATGGCTGGAATAATCAGATCAACAGCTATCACTTTCCCATTATTTGGAAGTGTTTCATAGCAATTCCTTAGTAACTTTAAGCAATTTTCGTCGTTCCAACAATGAAGAATCCACTGTAGCACCAAACATACTTAAGAGTTAGTGTTCAAGTTGGTGTTATTTTTTTCAATCTAAACACACAATCCAAACTAACCTTCATGAAAATGGCATCACCTTTTGGAACACTTAGAAACATATCTCCTCCAACATTCTTCACACCTAATACAAACCAACATGTTTATTCAGGATAAAAAATCCAAGTGTAGATGAAAACAAATTAGACATAGAGACCAAAGCCTGAAATTTTTGATCGTATGTCAAGGTGTATATACCTGGATACGATGGTGCCTTCTGTATCACCTCGGGCAAATCAAAATTAATAGCCGTAATTGAAGGATACTTGGATATGATCATGTTAAGGATGCTTCCATCTCCGCCTCCGACGTCTACTAGTACTTGCACACTCTCAAATCCTTTGTAAGTGTCAAAAATCTTCTCCATGGTTATAATGTTATAATCTACAATGAACTGTTTGAAAACTTTGCCAAATCTCAAGTCCTTTCCGAGGTACTCTGGTGCATTCATGCCATGAGCTTTGCTAAAGGGAACTCCACCCCCTTCAAGAACAGCATCTTTCAAATGATACCTGTCATGAATTTTATTACATTTACTTGATATGCACTGTCGGGCCTTCGCTTGTTTACCATATAAACTACCAACAATAACAATAGTTCTAATAAGAGAGAGAAATAAAAAACTGAATAAATGTATTGTTACGATACCAGCTCTCCATGAAAACCTTGTCGTGAAGCATATAGAGGAAAGAAGCCAAAGAAGCTTCATCTTTGCTTTGAACAAAGTACTTGCAGACAGGTCCCAAACCATAAAGCCTATGAATTTCGCCGTCATCATTGGTTTGCAGAGAGCAAGTGAGCACAGAATAGCTAGCTAGAAGGCGCAACATGCGCTCAAGCATAATGGGCGCCTCAGGATTCTTAGTAGGAAGATTTGAAACTATCTCTGAAGTAGAGATGTGTGCTCCTAAACCGGCATTTCGTATTATTTCTAGCACACCAAGCTCAATCACTGCCTTTAAGACCATAGGAAGAACTGAAGCGCTTGATAATTGCAAGGCAAATTGACAACAATCTTCCTCTTCGACAGAAGTTTTGGGCTGGTTTTTGAACAAATCCATCTTCGGGTTATGTGAAGGTAATTTGAGACTGAAAACTGCCTGAATTGCCAATTTATCAAGCGAGAATACTCTGCCGGGGACTAGACGTAACCTTCATTTAAGCTGGCTTTGTTTGAAATTTCTTTGGAAAATTTTAAATTTGACTTATAGAACAATCCTTTATTGGCTTGCCCTTTTTGTCAGAGTGTCATCATATGGTTAGACTAAAAAATTTTACTGCGTTGAGATTTTACTTTTCTAGTCCACAGGAGAGAGAAGCTGGTCAATAAAGGCGCCTTTATGTCCAAATGTCATCACGTTATGGGGAGTCAAAAATTCTATTATCTGCCGTTGGAAACAAATCTTTAATTGTAAGCTTTATCAGGAGAAGCCAAGTCAAATATGTCATTTACCATAAGGTCGATTTCTAGTTAATTATTATTAAAAAAAAAAAACCTTAACTAATATTTCATTCATTTTCTTCTTCATAGTTGTTTTGTAGAGGATTTTTATTTTTATTTTTAATTTGAAACATTTAAATTCACTTCACCTAAAATTCCAAATAAATTGCATGAGCTTAAATCAACAATTTTTTTTATATTGTTTTGATATTAATGATGCAGGTTAATGAATCCATTTGCTTGCATTGATTCAAAATAACAATATTAAAAAGAAAGGATGCGATTTTTTTTTTTTTTTTTTAAAGAATTGGCTTATATATATGTCGACTAGTAGAAAAAGGACTTTTAACAATGGCTTAAAACCATCGTTAAACATTATCCACTATGGTTTTGAGCTATTATAAACTACATTGTTATAGCCCATATTGTCAAAAGTGAAGTCAAGGGCAACAACAATAGCAAAATATGTTGTAATGTAACTTTTTTTTTTTTTAACAATGGCAAAATCTACATGTTTTTCTCTTATTGATTATTGATGGATTAACCACAACGGTTATAACCGTTGTGAAATCTCCATTGTATTTTTTTTATTTTTTATTTTTTCTTTAGTTAAATGCAATAGCAACCTATTTATTTTTTAATATGGATATTCAAATTAAAAGAATGCGAAGGAATACAATGAAATATTTTATTTTA